>JAQZBX010004198.1:0-61406 GCA_029593785.1 Cabassous unicinctus | reverse complement strand
TTTTTTTTTTTTCTTTTCTCTTATTTTTTTGAGTTAAATTTTTATTTTTAAAGAAGCTTTAGATTACATGAATGTTACATCGAAAATATTGGCGAGGGAAGCAGATGTGACTCAAGTGATTGGGCTCCTGCCTACCACATGGGAGGTCCCTGGTTCGGTTCCCAGTGCCTCCTAAAGAAGACTGCGAGCTGGCCTGATGGGCAGGCATGGCAAGCTGATGCAACACAACGACATAACCAGAGACACAAGAAGAAAAACATAATGAGAGACACAACAAATCTGGGAACAGAGGTTCCCGGTGCCTCCTAAAGAAGATGAGGAAGACAGTGAGCTGACGCGATGGGCAGGTGCGGCAAGCTGATGCAACAAGATGATGCAACAAGATGCTGCAACAAGAGACACAAAAAGGAAAACATAATAAGAGACACAACAAAGCAGGGAACGGAGGTGGCTCAAGCTATTAGGCACCTCCCTCCCACATCGGAGGTCCCGGGTTTGGTTCCCGGTGCCTCCTAAAGAAACAAGGAAGACGAATAGACTCAGCAAGTGGAAAACAATGGGGGGAGAAATAAGCAAATACAATGAATCTTAAAAAAAAATATTGGGGATTCCCATATACCCTACCCCCACACGCACACTTTCCCCCATTAACATTTTTCATTAGTGTGGTACATTTGTTACAACGGATGAACACATATTGAAACATTGCTACTAACCATGGACTATAAGTTACATTATAGTTTACACTATGCACCGCAAAATTCTATAGGTTTTGACAAAATGTATAATGGCCTGTATCCGTCATTGCAATGTTGTGCAGGACAATTCCAATGTCCCCAAAGTATCCCATGTTACATCTCTTCTTCCCTCTCCCTCCCCTCAGAATCTCTGGTGGCCACTGCCTTTTTATCAATGATACAAGTTCTTCCATTGCTAGATTAGTCTACTTAAGTCTACTTAAGTATGTAGTTGCATTCCCCTTTATATTTGTTTATTCTTCAATCTTGAGGATTTTGGGATGGTGATGCCCACTCTGTTTCTTATTGAGAAGGGTCTTGGATCCCATGGGGAAGATGGATGGAACTGTCTTGATTGCAGTTGTAGATTTTCTGTTTTTTTTTGGGATGGTGTTGTCCATCATATTCCTTTTCTTATTTGGCCTGGGCAGGTCCAGTGAACTGGAGAGTATTGCCTAGGGTTTTATTACTGTTAAGCTTTACATTAAGGCTCTTCTTTGAAAGTGTCACTTTATTCTAAGTGACATTTTGACACTTACTCCAGACCTTTAGAATAGCCCATTTTTTAACTAATCAAGTTCTTTCAGTTACTCTTCATCTGATTCTTGCCCTAGTTATATGGTACAATTTTTCAGCTTGCAATTTTTGTACTGTTGTGCTGATAATAGACTTAAAAAAGGGGTGCAGTGCAAGTTTACTGAGCTAGAGTTTCATTAATGCAGGAGAAGCACTAAAGAGTTTCTGCTCAAAGGGGTGAGCTGGGGGAGCAGCTTATATAGCTGCTTGAAACAAAGTTTAGGTGTGGGGAAATGGGGAGGGATGAAAGGGACATGAATTATGGTTAGTACTTGTGCTCTGTGAGCTATCAGGAAGATGTGAATTATGTGGACTACGGGGATTGTACACTCTCCAGGCAGGGCCTTTAGGCCCAGTTTATTAATTAGCAAGCAGGATGTTGGTGTAAGTTTGTGGTCATCTGGTGAAGATCAGCACACTTAGCTGGTATCAGCCTGATATCTTTGTTACAGTTCTTCCTCCCAGGCTGGGGCAGGGGTCTTTATCAGGACTGCAAAGGATCATTGGTATGTCAGCCTGCTTCAGTTAACCTGTTCCTTATTTGTAATCCTCTGGATAAAATGGAAGTTCAAGCAAATCAAGCTGGTTAGTAAAATCATTTATCATTCCAATTTCACAATGCAATTGTTTCAACTCCAGGAGAGAGCTTCCTTTCCTCTATTCTCTCTGTGATAATCTTGATCTGTTCTGTTTGATTTTATTTTGCCTTTATGGATTTATTTTACATCCTTTCATTTTCTCTATCTGCTTTCGTCTGGAGGGCAAATTCTGTGGGGAGTGTCACTCCAGAGAAGACTTTCCCAACTCAGTATTTCCCAGACAAAATAGGGCCAGGAACCCACAAAGGGGATACAGACTGGCTTCAAAGTGTCCTGGAGAGGGAATCAGAAAGGATGCCAAAAGTCTCCCTGGTGGCTCCATGAAGCTGTGCTTGCCTGTTCCACCCTTCAGCAAACGGTTCCCTGCTGCCCTGAGGAGGCACTGTCTTACATCTCCACTGCTTTTGCCCCTGTTCAGGGACAGGTTGAAACAGTGGCTGCCTCCACCTTTGCAACAGTACCTCAGAGCCAGGTCCCAGTGATCTGAAGTCACTAATCAAAAGCTGTCATCAGTCCTTGGCTGTGTTCCTCCCTATTCTTGGGGAAGGTCTACAAGCTGTTCCCTGGCACCCTGAAGAGGCACTGTGTCTTTAAATCTCTCCTGCCTCTGGCCCTGTCCAAGGTGGTGCTGCCACTGCCACTGTCTGGGGCAGGTTGAAACAGTAGCTCAGAGCAGGGACCCGGCAATCTGAATGTGTTTATTAAAAGCCCTGATCAGTGCTCAGTCATGCCCACCCCTGTTCTTGCTGAAGAGGATTTTTACATTCCTTTCTGTCTGCGACAACTAGCCAAGGATCGGTGCCTGAGGTGGCCCACCACAAGAGTGGAGTCTGGGTGCTGACAGCTGCCATGCAGGGCAAGTTCCTAACTTTTTTTTTTTTTACTGAAGTTTATGAATCTCTTCCTTCTGCTCTTCCCTGGATGCTGTACAGTGTTCCTCTTGCCCCCAGAGCCCCAGAACAGTTGTTGTAGACAGTTCTTGTCTGATTAATAGCTGCTTTCATGGAAGGACTGAATCCTGTAGCTCCCTACTCTGCCATCTTCCCCAGTAATTCTGCATCTATCAACATAACTGAAATTTATTTTAAAAAATTAAATGAAAATTCTGGAACTGAAAAATATAATAATTGAAATTAAGAACTCACCAGATATGTTGAACAGCAAATTAGACAAACAGAATATAGAATCAGCATATTTGAAGGTAAGCAAATAGAAAATATCCAATCTGACACTCAGAGGAAAACAGGATAGAGAATACTGAAAAGGATACAAGAGCTATGTGGGGTATAGCACAATGGTCTATCAAACATGTAGTTCTAGGAGAAAAAGCCTTAGAAAATGAGGTAGAAAAGTTAAAGAGATAATGAGCAGTATCTCCCAAAACTGATGAAAAAATTAAACTACAGATATAAAAATTCTGCCAACCCCTAGTAGGAGAAATATAAGGAAAGTCTCCCATACAGACATTATAGTCAATCTATTGAAAAATCAAAGAAAAAGGGATAATATTATAGCAACCAGAGAACAAAATACTCATTCTTTATAGATACACTGTTATCTTTCTTTTCAGCAGAAACTTTGGATGTTAGTATACAATTGAATGGCATCTTTAAAGTGCTGAATTAACGTATTTGCCATCCTATAATTCTATACCTAGGGAAAATAACATAAAAGAAATATTAAAGTGAATTCTTTATGTAGAAGGAAAAGTATCCCAGGTAGAAGCACAGAAATGTAGAAAATAATGAACAGCACCAGAAAGGGTTTATATGCGTTTATCCTGAGCAAATATTTTTAATAATAATATCTTGTGGGGTTAAAATATGTGCACAATTAAATTGCATAGCAAAATTTCATAAACTACAGGAGAGGTTAAATGGAGCTATAGTATTCCAAAGACCTAGAATCATTGGAGAAAATGGTGAAAGTAATAATTTTAAATAGACTAATAAGTGAAAAATAAACTTTGTAAATCCTTAGTTTAAATCATTAGACCTTACCAGTGTGTGAATGATGAAAGAAGGTATAAATGAAAAGTTAATGGTGGGAAAGATAGAATAATAAAAAGTATATTTGATTTATACAAAAGAAGACAAAAAGGGGGGAGAAAAAAGCATAAATTATGTGGGTAAATATAATCCAAATATACCTATAATTACACTAAATATAAATGGGCCAAACATGCCAAGTAAAAGACAAAGATTGACAGACTAAATTAAAAAGAACACAACTATGTGATTTTTACAAGAAATACACCTTAAAAATAAAGACTCAGAAACATTGAAAGTAGAAGGATGGGAGATGAAGCTTCTGTGACAATGCTTAAGTGTAGACTTTAAGGCTTAAAGCATTTCTAGAAATAATGATGGAGATTTAATAATGAAAAAGATTCCATGATACATAAATTAAAATGCTTGTTCTTAATAGAAAAACAAGCAATACAAACTTTAGCCAACCCACATTTTTTATAAAGAGAGAAAGCTTAAATATATAATTAATAAGAAATGAATCAAAAAACCATGAGCCCAGATGATTTCTCGAGAGATTTTACCAAACTTTTAAAGATCAAATGTCAGTGGTATATAACCTGTTTCAGAGCATAGAGAAATAAGGAAAGCATTTAAATTCTTTTTCTGATTAAGAATTCATTTCCAATAAAGCACCCGGTAAAAGAGGAATAGATGACACTTCTTTCAAATGATAAAATACTTAGCCTAAAAGCCAGTATCATACTGAAAAAAACATTTAGAGACATTGTATGGTTGGGAACTTTTCAGACAAAGGGGTGCTGATGTAAAGTACCAGAAATCTGTTGGCTTTTATAAAGGGTATTTATTTGGGGTAAAAACTTACAGTTACAAATCCATAAAGAGTCCAACTCAAGGTTGCTTTCTCACCAAAGTCACTTGCCATGTGTTGAAGCAAATTGGTCGCTGATCTCTACCTGGTCTCTCCTTTCCCTCTGAGCTTCCAGTCCTCTCTCTCCTAGTTAGGGCTTGTCTCTAAGGGCTTCCTATATCAGCTGCAAACTATCAGGCAAATTGCTTATCTCTCCCCGGGGCCTCAGCTGTTTGAGCCTTTTCCTTTCTGTCACATGGCAAAGTTCTCTCCTTTTCTCCATGTGTCTTCTTGAGTAAGTGGCCGTTTATATAGGCCCACCAAGGGGGTGGGGACTTAACCTAAGTCATGCCTTACTGACATGGTCGAATCAAAGCCCTAATCTTAACAGGCAATTTAATCAAGGGCCCCTCAACTGAATCCAATATAATCAAAGGGTAGCACACTTAGAAGAATAGATTAGTTTACAAACATAATCTTTCTCCTTTTGAGATTCATAAATAATCTCAAACTGCCACAGGAATCAAGAAAGAATGCTCACTAATTCCATTACTATTTTACAGGGATTGGAGATATTTACCTATGAAATTAGACAAGATAACTGAATTAGAGATGCTATCATTGGAAAGGGATAGTTAAATCTTTCTTTTTACATTGAGTATAAGAATTCATATCTGGAAAACCCAAAAGACTGAATGGCTATTATGAACAATAGAATGATTTAGGAAAGTATTAAAAGTAGAATTAAAAACATATGGAATTCAGTAGTCTATCTACAGCAATATCCTATTAGAAAATGTAATGGAAGAGAGAACCCATTTAAAGTAGTCTCAAAAAGGCTAAAATGGGCATAAACTTAATAAGAACTGTGCAAATCCTAGAGGAAAAAAATTATTCCCCCCCACCCCCACCACACGTGTATATTTGAACAAATGCAAAGTCTTAAATTGTTTTTGAATAAGAAGATTCATTCAAAATAAGAAATTGAAAAAAAAAAAAGATTTCATTTTTTTAGTCAGTTTTCTGTAAGTAATTTGTAAGTTTAACACTGTCCCAACAAAATACCAATAGGCTTTTCTGTAGCTAGACAAATTGATTATAAATGCATTTGGAAGAATAAACAATAATTGTTAGGATGCCCTGTGGGGGAAAACATTATTATGGGGGAACTTGCTCTACCAGTCCTTAAAACATATTATAAAGCCTCTCAAATTAATACAGTGTGAAATTGGTGCATGAATAAAAAGACCATTGTTCCCTAGGTCTAGCCACTGAAACTGCCGAGAAGCAGGAGCATTCAGTTTCGCCCCGAGTGCCCACATCTTCGTCTTTCAATGCCATTCTCCACTAATAGGAACCAGAGTTCCTTGTATGAGCGGTTGGTTTCAGGTCTGTGGCAGAAAGTGTAAAAGATGAGCCAAGGGCAACTTGGTCCAAAAGGAAAGGAAGAAATCAGACTAATGGAGTCATATAATATAGTCAAATAATAAGCACATAGGAGGCATCTTCTTTTAATTAAGCTTCAAAAGAATAATGTCTGTAACTGATTTTGAGACATTGGATATCTAAAATCTCATGATTTTTAAAATGATATTCCATAGAAGAAACAGTAAAAACAAAACAAAAACAGATATAAAACAAAACCTCACTGGTCTCCATTTGGAGATAGCTAGGGTGCCAATTCCTTACTCAGAAGAGTGCCTTTTGAATGGAAAGAACTATGCATTTATCTTGCCTTTTCTGTTTGGAATACATTTCAAGTTAATCATATATCCTGTTTGCTTATTTTTAAAGGAGAATTCCAGACAAGTGGAATGAATGACGTATTTAGAAAATCTCCCACCCAAAGGAAGTAATTGATTTAGGCAAATGTTATCAGTGGGTGAAACCATAGATAAAGTTTGATAGAAAACATTCCAGTGGAGAATCATGATGTCACAACCTAAATATGGCCAACTTGATTATCACGAAGTGTGGTGCAATTTAGACATTAGGTACTTTCAAATATGATTCATCTTGTGGTATCCAAAACCACATACAGAGTATTTTTATAAAAAATTAAACTTGAATCTAAGGCTTTTAGCAATAATTTTTAGCTAAAAATGCACAGGGTAATAGCTCAAGTTGAAAGACATCACAAGAAAGCAAACAGACAAAATCCTGAATGTGGAACATTTCTACCAGACAACTGATCCAGTCCCTTCTACAAATCTATGACGTGAAAACAAAAAACAAAGAGAGGCAGAATTGCTGCAAAACAAAAGTGACTTGAGAGACATAATAACAATGTATGGATTTTGTATAGATCCTGATTTACACAAAATAACTATAAAAAGAACTTTCAGAAAATTAGGGAATATATATGACTGTATTAGATATTATTTTTAGGAATATCTGTATTAGGAATTATTTTAGTTAGGTGTGAAAGTAACAGTGTAGTTAGGTTTAAAAATACCCATATTTTTAGAGATACTTACAAAATACATAGGAGAGCACCTTTAAAAATATATATATATATATATAAAATAACATTTATGTAAACAAATGCACATATATGCATATGTATTTATATATCATTTTACAAATATTTGTATGAATTGTGACAAATTTGATTTTTACCCACAATAAAAAAAAATACATAGGAGGTGAAATGATATAATCTGTGTAATCTGCTTCAAAATACCTCATACTTCACAACAAAAACTAAAAAAAAAGAAAAGGGTGTGGTAGTTGAAGCAAGTATGACGAACTCTTAGTAATGTATTTTGGTGATGTATGGGGCTCATTATACAACTCTGTACTTTGCAAACCTTTGAAATTTTTCAAAATAAAGAAAATTCAAAGCATAGATATTGGAAACAGAAATAGAAACCGATGGCCTTGATTTTCCCATTAAGTTATTCCCTCCCCCTTTACCCACATCACCAAAACATGTTATGTACTGGAAATTGTAGCACATGCTGGTTAGCATAACTGGCTGGGTTCAAATCCTGTTTGGCTCTTGTGAATCTGGGAATTTGCTTATTCTTTATGAGCTTTAGTTTCTTCACCTGTAGGAGTGCACTAATGATGTCTATTGTAAGGCTAAATTAAAATAATATGTGTTTGTGGTTTCATTTACAATATTATTTGAATATGCCAAAGTTATGGATTGAAATAAGGCACTCTTTTGCCAGATCCCTCTGCCCTGATGTTTAACTATCATGTTTTCAAAGAGAACAGAAATGAATGAATGAACTAATGGATATTTAAAGATGACTAGCTAAATAATTAATCACAAGTCCAAAAGATGCTGAAAAAAAGCCCAGACTTTTATTAAAAATAAAGTTGATATAATATTTATCCCAAGGCTATTAAATCTACTTCTACCCTAGTGTCTAATGGTTAGACCAATAGACAGTTGTCTATCAATTATCTATTTTACTGTCTATGCAAGAAGAAGTTCTAGGGAAAAGGGCGGAGTTCCTGACTGGTCCGCCATGATTCCCTTTTGCCAGACCTGGCTGGAGATTGACAAGAGAAAGAGACTGTTGGGAGAACCCAGGGCAATGTCACTGATATCCAGTTTGATAGGTGGTTGCCAAATGACTTGGCAAGTCAAAATTAGGATTTTTCTATTGGAAGTTGGCACTGGTTCTGTCTTAGTGAGGTTTTAAATAAGCCTTTTTATTAAATCTTGAGCATTGGCTCTTCTGAGAAAAGCCTTTTTTTTTTTTAATAAACTGAAAATTCAGTGATCTGAATAAATGTGCCCAGTACAGAGACCACGTCAGGTCTGGAAATATTTTACCAAGCAAATAAATGACCATAACATGATAGTTGATTCCCCTGTGGACAATATCACTACTATTATGGGGTTTCAGAAATACAGAATTAACTTCTGTTTGCAATTCTTTTTCCCTTTTCTTCTATGGGGATAATTTGATAAAGGGAAATGGAAGACACGTGTTAAGAACTCTGGAAGACAAAAGAAGAGAAAGTAATTTCACCTTCACAGATATGGTTCAGCAGGATTACAACATAGTCATAATGAACCTGACTAGTCCAGTTTCAAAAACATTTATCTTTTTATTAGTACACTCAGTTCCTTACAATTTTTGTGAAAACATTTTTAAAGAGTAAAGCATTATTCCAGCACCCATGTGGTTTGTGCCACATCCCCATCCTTTGCCTGAAAAAATATTGCTTCTTTTTTTCTCATCTCTTTTCTCAGGATTTATTAATTTAGCTTTGGAGTAAGATTTATTTTATTTAAGTTTTGTTTCAAATCCCATTTGTTTCTTAATACGTTTTAGATACAGCTTCTTTCACTTTGACTGGGAGAAGGTGCATCATAAATCAAATAATATTACTTCTAATTAAAACCTTTATTTTCCACATGGCTTGTAGTGACATTGAATCATTTGCAAAATTCTTCCTTATTATTCCACTGTATTATACAAGGTACATGTTTTCCTTTTTTATTTATTATTGCCACTTTGCAGAAAACAGCTTAGGAAATGTGCTTATCTGCTTTTGATATTTGGAGCTGTGAATTACTGTTTTTATGTTGTAAGGGTGTCACGTTGAGAAAGTTTATTTACCTTGAGGACCTTCTTGCCAAAAGTTGTATTTCATCTAATACATTTTCACGTAGAAAGAACAAAACAAAAACCCTATTACTTAAGTAAAATGTACCTCGCCTTCTTTAACCATATTATGGTGTCATTTTATCTTCTGTTGTGAATTCAATCTACTTTCATGGTTTCAGCTTTGCCCTCAGATCACAAGTCAAAGAGATGTCAAATTATCTCTAATCCTAGCCTCTTTCCTATTTCCTGAATATAAAACAGCCGCCGAACATCATCTGTAGACTTCTGTATAAACTTTGTGTATACAGAAGAAAATGTGTTATTTTCCTATGACATCTGCTTCTCAGGTCATGGCATCCGTTTCATCTCAGTTGTAAGGATCTGGTGAGTTTTGATGCCTCTCAGCTGCATTGCGGAGATGGCCAAAAGAAGATCAGAAATCTGTTTCCCCTTGCCCTCAGTAGCTTGGAATCTAGAGAGAAGTGTTTTGTGCGAATGTACGTGCGTGTGTGTGCTATCTCAATGTATTCCTCATGTTAATCATAATTTTTATTGAAGTGTAATTTACCTAGAGGTCATGAAATTGTTGTATATTTAACATTTATGAATAAAGTTGCTAGGAATGTTTTCTGTACAAGTCTTTTTATGGACATGTGTTTTTACTTCTCTTGAGTAAATACTGAGGAGTGACATTGCTGAATCAGAAGCATATAACTTTTTTTGGAAACTCCCAAATAGTGGTTGTGCCATTTTAACAATTTAGGACTGAGTAGTTGGCAAACTCACACATATGCACATACAAAACTACAATTAGAATGACGAATGATAAACCACAGCAAATGAATGAATTAGGTAAAAGGTACAATAAATCAGGCTGAGTATGTAGGTTAGGATTTCCTATTCTGAAATAAGGCAGCTATAGTTTCAAACTTGGGTTCTAGCATCTGGAAGGTAGCTGTGTGACCTTGGAAAATTACCTAGCATTCTATGCCAGCGTTCCCTTGTGTATTGCATTGGGACAATAATAGTATTTCCTTCCTAGTGTTGTAGAACAGTTACATGAACAAATTCGTATAATTCTTAGCTGAATTCCTGGCAAAAAATTAGTGTTCAATAAGTATTTGCTATTAATATTAACCTCTAAATTTTATAATTAGAAAAAAAAACAGGTACAAAAGAGATGTCTTCATTTTGATTTCCCTTATACTCTTAAAATCTAAACCGCAGACGAGAGGAGAGTCGTGAATCCTGAGAAACCCTCTAAAATTAATCAGGGAATCACTAATTAAGTCACTCTAGAAGAAATAATAGTGAGAGAAGCAAACATAGTTTTTGAAACACTTGTGCAATTAGAGGGAAATTTGAAGATGCCTTGAGTTTTTTGTGTATGGACATTATCCTTAGCAGCATAGTAAAATGGACAGCAAAAAATTTAGAGTCAGGAAAACCAGTTTAGAATCTCAGTATTTATACTTGATGGCCATACTAGTAACTTACTCTACCTGTCATAGTTTCTTCAATAATTAACAGTAATATTGTAATATTTTTGCAGCAATGGCAAAGAAGATATATTAATTCTAAGAGGCAACTATAGGGGCGTATAAAGGGTTATGGGATTTTTCCTTTTGGAGTAATGAAAACATACTACAATTGACAGAGGTGATGACAGCACAATTCTGTGATGAAAATGAGAGCCACAGAGCATACACTTTGAATGGATTGTGCAAAACATGGGACTGAATAACACAGGGAATCCAGTGGTGGGAGGTGGACTGTGGTTAACAGGACAAATGTGAGAACGTTCTCTCATGAACTATAACAAATTATAATACGAATGAGGGTGTTAATAATTGGGTGGGTTGGGGGAATATACACCAAATGTATTACTCATACATATGTGCATGTATGAATAATATACTTCAATAAAATTTTATTTAAAAAAATATAATGGGGATATTAATAATTTCACACGAACATACCGCAGGCAGTCGTAAATATTATGTAAAAGTTGCAGAGTGTTTTATAAACATTGTGCAAATGTTATGGCTCCTTTAGCTCACTGGTCCTCAAAGTGTGATCTCCTGACCCCTGGCAGCAGCATCATTAGGGAACTTGTCAGACATGCCGATTTTCAGGCCTTGTTTCTAACCTTATGCGAGTAACTGCATGTGGACTTGTAGAATTGAGAAAATGCATACTCCCAAAGTAACTTTTCAAATAAACGTGTGTTAGAGCCGAAGGGAAGAAAAAGGCAGAGACTTTATTTCTTCACTTTCCTTCAAAATATATTAAAAATCTATTTGTTGACTTTACTTCAGAACTACTGTTTAGCCATTGACAGTGGGAGGCCCCCCTTTGAGGGATTCATTCTTACAGTAAAAACACATATAAATTTTTTGAGGTACCGGGGCTGGGGATTGAACCTGGGACTTTGTATGTGGGAGGACGGTGCTCAACCGCTGAGCTATATGGCTTCCCCAAGTTGGTTTTGTTTGTTTGTTTGTTTGTTTGTTTTGTTGTTAGAAGGTACCAGGGATCGAACCCGGAACCTCGTACATGGGAAGCAGTTGAGCTACATCTGCTCTCTAAAATATTTTCTTTGTGGGGATGGGAATCTCCTTTAAAGTCTTCCCCCTGTCTTCAATGTGACATTTCTCTTTATTATTAGCAGACCTCAAAAACACTTGTTACCACATTTTGTTTCTTAATGACTAGAATGAGTCTCCCATCTCTTATATCCCATCAAGATGGTATCCTGATAACAGGTTTTGCCCCTAAAATGAGGCATTTGATGGCAATTCTGTCATATTTACATCTGTTTTTCATATGATAACACAATTAGGTATGAACCTAAGTTTTTAATCTTGATTTTATCAATAGATACAGAAAAAAAGTCTATTTGAATTGCTCAAGCTCTAAACTGATGAGTGGGAAGTAAGATATTTATAGTACTCTCAAGTTTATGGGAAAGGACAATAAAATATCACTTTCCTCCCTCATTTTGGGATTTCAAGGTAAAGTTAGATTACAGATCTGTACTCTTCTTAATATTAGTCATCAAAAATGAACATATATTTAAAACTTCATGGAGTGTGGGAAAGCCTTGCAATAGGAAATAGAAAGTATGATACAAATGGATTAAAATATGTTAAAAAGTCATAAAGGAAAAAAATCATAAAGGGAAAAGAAGATCCGTATTTCATAAATTTCATTCTATGACTTAAATGATATTTTGTCAATTATTTCAATTGTTGCTAGGACATTTGTTTAGCTGTATAATATAATTCTATTTTGCATAATCAATAGTTGATGATAGACTATTTTAACCTAGAACACTTTTCATTTTGTCTTTTAGGCTTACATGTATGAAATGGGTTCAAGTACATATTCCCACAAATTGGCAGGGCACGCAGACACAATCACCAGTGTGGCCTTTAACCCATCAGCATCTCAGGTACAGTTTTACTGTGTATGTAGGGGTACCTCCTTTCCATATTTTTATATCAGACTTTTGTATCTTTCAGACTTTATTTTGGTGAAACTTTTTAAGATTACTTATCAGTTTTCATGGAGTGTAGGGAGGAGAATTTAGGGAATAAACCTTTATTTAGGAGAAAGAGAAATCTATTGTGTTCTCTTTTATAATTAAAATATTCATCATTCAGTGCCTAGGTACATTTGGTCTAACTGAAATATGGAAAAATATGGAAATTTCTATAGTATCTATGGTTATATATTGGACTAAGATGAACACTGTAGTTAAAATTGAAGAATGAAAGCAAGGACCAGAGCAAGTAAAACAGGATTTGAAAATTATTATGAAAGGAATATGTTAAGTAGAAGAAGACCACAAAAATTTTAAACACTTTCTTAACTAGGAGAAAAGATAAAATGAAATTAATATCAGTTGTAAATCAATAGTATAGACTAATAAATGGCCTTGTATTATTAATGTAGAGGGAAATATTTTGTAGAAGTTCTAAAAAATGTTTAAATATTAATCTTGAATATTTGGAAATATCTACTTCATTTTTTCTCTTTAAGTTTGAGGCCTTGATTTGGAAAATAATATTGTGGGCTTTAACCTGCTCTGTGTATAGTGTGTGTGTGTATGTATATGTATGTATTTGTGTGTGTGTATAAGTGGAACCGTACTGTTTTGTTAACATGTTGTCTTTCAATAAACAAAATATTTTTGCAGTCCAGAGCATGTTAAAGTTCCTGGCACATAGTTAACCTTCAATAAATATTGACTCTTTTGAAAAATGAGTAAAAACTCTTATCATGTCATTTACTAAATAGAGTCCATCTGCACTACTATTCCAAAGGTTTATAATAATTCTTTCCATATTCACCATAATTAATTTTTTAGTCCACTGCTGATGGATATTTAGGTTTAAATTTTTCTTCCCTATTAAAAACAATACTGAGATATAAATCTTGATGATGCTTCACTTATTCAAAAAATGAGAATATGCTTCGTCTACTATACTCTATCTGCTTTTCTTAAGATGTGTTGCATTTTTTTTCTGAAATTTTTAGTGTATTTTTTAATTTGTTGGACTCCTTTTTAATCATTTAAATAAGATATTGCCAGAAAGACTGAGGAGTGGTCAAGATGAAAGAAAATTAGAAGATAAGAACAAATTTAAGAATCAAGCAATGTATGTGACAGAGAATTTAGTGTAGCAATTGCAGTGGCTTGGAGCTATGTACCCTAGAAAAACATTCTTAAATTTAATCCATTCTGGTGGTTGTAAATCCATTGTAAATAGGACCTTTTGATGAGGTTACTTTGCTTAAGGTGTGGTCCAACTGAAGACCTTTTAGGGAAGGCCACAGAGAGTGAGAAAGCCAGAGGCAACAGCCAGAAGCTGAAAGTGAATGGAACCCAGGAGAGGCTGGCATGTGCATTGCCATGTGACAGGAAAGCCAAGGACCGAGGATTGGTATCAGTTAGCCCCAGAAGGCTGCATTCTTCTGAGAGAAAGCATTGCCTTGATGATGCCTTGACTTTGGACTTCTCCTTGTCTCAAAACCGTGAACCAATAAATTCCCATTATTTAAGCCAACCCATTGCATGGTTCTGGTTTTAGCAGCCAGTAAACTAAAGCAGTTTTTGGTACCAGAAAGTACTGCTATAACCACTAAATGTGGAAAGGGCTTTGGAATTGGGAAATGGGTAGAGGCTGGAAGAATGGTGAGGGCTCAAAAGTGAGTGAGAGCTGTAAAGGAAGTTTGTGTCGTCTTAGAGAATACATAATTCGCAGGAACAGAATGTTGGTAGAAATAGAGATGTTAAAGGCTCTTCCAGCGATGCCTTATAAGGAAATGATGAATGTGTTACTGGAAACTGGTGGGAAGGCCATCCTTGTTTGAAGTGGCAGAGAACTTGGCAAAACTGAGTTTTGATGTCATATGGAAGGCAGAACCTGAAAGAGATGAACTTGGATATTTAGCTGAGGAGATTTCCAAGCTACGTGTGAAAGGTGCAGGCTGGTTTCTCCTTGCAGCTTATAGTGACATGAGCGAGGAAAGGGATAAAATGAGAACTCAACTCCTGCATACCAAGAAACCAGAAATTGATGGTTTGAAAATTCTGAGCCTATTCAGATAGTGTTCTCTGAGACTAGGGCCAGAAGCAGTTCTATCAGGTACTTCTCTGAGTGTCAAGAAAATGATTCCCCAAATAATAGAGTTCCACGGGAGGGTTTACCTGAACATGGATCCACTCGGCCATTTCACTGTACATCAGGATTGGAAATGCGTTTATGCAGGAAGGATGTCTGATGGTTTTGTCCTCTGTGAATCGCTTGCAAAGCCAACAAAGTTTTTTTTTTTGTGTGTGTGAGATTTGTATAAGGAGAAACAATGCCAGCCTGGACTGAAAGGGACAGAGAAGGGACAAATTTAAGAAAAAGACTTCAAGGGCAGAACTAAGGAAGCTGAGGTCTGGACCAAAGAGATCTCCTAGGGCCGGGAGAGAAGGTCCATCCATGTGTGTTGGAAGGGCAGGTCTACCTGTGTTTGGAGGGGTCAGGCCAACTGCTCTGGTGCTTGGAGGGGGTGGGTCTTGCATCCCATTGTTCAGGGGGAGTGCTTTCTCCTCAATGGTTGGAGATGTTGGACCTTTTCCCCTGGCATTTGTGTAGAGCCTGGCCATCCTCCAGTGCTTGGAGGGGGTGAGTCCTGTGTTCTGGCATTTGTGGAGAGACTGACTACCATCACAATGCTTGAAGAAGGTGGGGCCTTCACCCCGGTTTTTGAGGAGAACATGGCCACTGCAGAAGTGCTTGGATGGGTTGGAGCTGCTGTTTCATCAGGCCCGGAGGATAAAACATTGATCCATAGATGTCTGTTAGACCATGAAATCTGCCCTGCTGAGTTTTGAAATTATTTGGAACCTGTGGCAACATTGTTTTAAGGCATTTAAGTAAACCTTTGTGTAATCATTAGCTGACCACTACACTCACCAAAATCTTCATTGGCTGCCCGTAACAAAGAATACTGACTTTAAAAGATTAGTTCAGAAAAGGCACTAATGACAGCAACAAACAAACAGTAGCAGCAGCAACAAACAGGAACAATAACAAATTCTAGGGAAGGGGAGGAATCCAATTTCCAGAGTTGCCCCATTATACCATTTAAAATGTTCAATTTTCAGCTAAAATTCTAAGATATGTAAATAAATAAGTATGGCCTTTACACAGGAAAAAGGCAGTCAATAAATACTATTCTTGATGAAGCCCAGATTTTGAACTTACTAGATAAAGACTTATTTTTAAATAACTATAATAAATGTATTCAAAGAATTAAATAAAGCCATATATAAAGAAAAAGAGAAGTATGAGAATGACTTCTCATCAAATAGAGAACATCAATAAAGAAATGGAAATGATAGAAAAAGGCTAAACGAAAGTTCTGGAGTTGAAAAGTCCAATAACCGCAAAAGAATACTCACTATAGGGCTCAACAGAAGATTTGAACTGGAATATAACAGAATTAGTGAATTGAAGATAATGTCAGTTGAGATTCTCTAATCAGAAAGCATGAAAAGAAAAGAAAGGAAAATGAAGAGAGCCTCAGAGACCTATGGGTTACCATCAAGCTTGTCAACATAGTCATAGTGGGAGTCCCAAAGAGAGAGTAGAGAAAAAAAGCAGCAGAATGAATGTTTGAAGAAATAATGTTGAAAACTTCTCAAATTTGATGAAAACCATGAATCTATGTATGAAAGAAACAAAAAAAATGTGCGGTATGATAAACTCAGCGATCCATACCTAGACACATCATAGTCAAACTTTCAAAAGACAAAGAATGAATCTTGAAAACAGCATGGGAAAATCAATTCATAATGTACAAAGGATTCCTAATAAGAATAGTAGCCAACTACTTATCAGAAACCATGGAAGCTAGGAGGCAGTGGGATGACATATTCAAAATGTTGAAAGAAAAAGACTGTCAACCAAGTTTATATCCAGAAAAACTATCCTTTTTAAACCAAGGAGAAATTAAAATATTCACAGATAAACAAAGCCAAAGAATTTGCTGCTTATCTGTTAGCTTATCTGTTAGCTTATCTGTTATTTCCTATGAGAAATAGTAAAAGAAGTCCTTCAGCTGAAATGAAAAGACACTAAACAGTCATTTGAATTGACATGAAAAAATAAGTACTGGTAAAGGTAATTAATGGGTAAATATGAAATTCAATAGAAATGTATTTTGTTTGTAACCTCTTTCTTCTCTTACTTGATTTAAAAGAGAATGGCATAAAACAATAATTATAAAGCTGTGTGAATGGACTTATAATGTGTGCAGGTAATTTGAATGAAGGGAAAGGAACACTTCCCAACAAATTCTATGCCGTTAATACCTGATGCAAAAATCAAGCAAAAACATCACAAGAAAAAAAGAAAATGGACCAGTATCCCTTATGAATATAGATGAAAAATCCTCAAAAATTACTAGGAAACCAAATCTAACAATATATAAAAAGATAATACACCATGGACATATGAGATTTATCCTAGCAAGGCAAGTGTGATTCAACATGTTTGGTTTGACATATGAAAATCAATAAATTATATTAATAGAATAAAGGACAAAAACCACAGGATCACCTCAAAAGTCACAGAAAAAGCATTTGACAAAATCCAGCACCTTTCCATGATAGAAACATTCAACAAACTAGTAATAGAAGGAAACTTCCTCAACTTGATAAAAGGCACCTATGAAAAACCAACAGGTAAAAGCATACTGAGTGATGAAAGACTGAAAGTTTTCCCCCTAAGATCAGAAACAAGATATAGGTGTCTGCTCTCACCACTTCCATTCAGTTTTTTACTGTAAGTTCTAGCCTAAGCCATTAGGCCAAAAAAGTAATAAAAGACATCTAGACTGAGAAGGAAGAAGTAAACCTATATTTGTAGTTGCCATAATCATATATGTATAGACAATCCTAAACAATCCACAAATAGAAACTATTAGAACTAATAAGTGAATTCAGCAAAGTTGCAGGATGTAAAATCAGCATACAGAAATCAAGTGTAAGGGATCTGACTTCTGGGGAAGATGGCAGAGTAGAGAGCTCGAAGTCTCAATCTTTCCACCAATGCAGCTGTTAAACAGATAGGAACTGTTTTGAAACTACAGAGGCCAGGAGAACACTGTACAACATTCAGGGAAGAGTCAGAGGAAGAGGCTGATAAATTATGGTAAAGAACTATAAATTGTTCTCTCTGTGTGGCGGCTGCCAGTGCCAATCCCCTTCTCTCGCAGCAAACTGCTGTGGGGCCCAGCCCCTGGATAACTGCTGCTGACAGAAAGAGACCTAAAAATACTCTTACTCAAGAAGAGGGGTGTGTAAAGACATTTTCAGGTAAACAAAAGCTGAGGGAGTTCATCAGCACTAGACCTGCCCAACAAGCAATGCTAAAGGGAGTTCTTCAAACTAAAATAAAAGGACACAAGACAGTGGTTCAAAGCAGCGTAAAGAAATCAAGACCTGTGGTAAAGGTAACCATTTGGTATTTATAAATGTCAGTATTATTGTATACTAGATAGGGTCCTCCTAACCTTACTGTGTAGTAGCAACCTGATTTACCCTTGATAATCAGGGTTAATCCCCTTCTCTGCCTGTTGATCCACTGCCTGAGAAGCTTAGAGAGAACAGAGGGATTCTTAATCCTCTTAATGGAGCCATGGCTCTGTTCCTAGTGAATTAAGATCTTTAGGCTGGCAGAGTCCCAAGTTGTAGATGGGAAAAATATATACTGCTAGTAGATCACTAGGGAGGTGAGAAAATCTACTCCCATTTCTACCCTGTGACCCCTGGGTGAATCCTGGCTAGGGGAGAAACAGTAACATATATTTGTCACATACTAGAGGACATTATCCCAAGCCTGCAAGATGCTGCTAGCTCCCTGAGTCTTCACTGATGTGTAAAGCTTTTATATTAGTGCAATACGCAGGTGAACAAATGCTGGATGTATAAATCTCTGTACATAACTATAAATATAGGCAGAATATTTGGAATACTGATATTGATAGGACGCCAAATTTTTAATTTTAACGAATAATTTCTAGTATTTTAATGCTTTCTCTGAATCCCATTTTCTAGTTATGGTTCAACTGACTAGGTTGAAAGAAGACAAGACTTGAAAGTCAGACAGAGTTAAGACCAATTTCAGATGTTAACAAATTTGACTTTGTGATACTTAACCCTGATTATATTTGAGCATTAAAGGAAGTAAATATATATATAGTCCTATTATGTTGCTCAGCAAATGCTAGTTATTTGAATGTGTGTACATTTTCACTCCACAGATCCCCAGTTTCGCGAAGTATATCTTTGTTGTAATTGCTTATGACTTAATTCAGGTAGTATTTAGTTCCCAAAGTATTAGAATTTATGGAACTTTTGTTTGTTTACTGGAACAAAGGGACAAAATATGTGAATCTGAGCCTGTGAAGTTTGTTGGGCACAAGTCTCAGTGTTCTATGACTCTCGAGTAAGGTACAGATTTCTTTGATTGGTACTTAGGGTTTTTGTCTACCATTCTTATCTCTGAGATATGTTTTTTGGACAGAATTGAATTGTTTTAGTATCTCATATTTATATACTGTGTATGAATATAAAATTAAGTTTCATTTTTAAATAGTCCTTTGATAAAATACACTCACTTTCTGTCGATATTTTTTTGTTAAAGCTTTCCTATATGTGCTTTAAGATAGTATGTGGGTTTTTAAAAGCTGCATATATACATAATAAGGAAAGCCATTTAAATAAAGGAATAAGCGGATCATTTAATGAATAAACAAATAAAAATGTGATCATTTTCCTTGCATTTCCCCAAATACTTCATTGTTAGCGTCTTGCATTATGTTTTTATGTGCTGAGTATTCAGAGGATATTGTTATAGGTTGTAGTCTGTGAAGGTTTAAAAATTACCTGATATGGACATTAACATATGCTACATAATTTGGCGAAAAAAGAGAGCTTGACTTCAAAATTATGATCCCAGATTAACAAATAAATCTAATCTGATTTGAGCATCATAAACTTCTTACATGAGGTATCAACAGACCTGGAGTTTAGATGATGTTTATTATGTTGATCCCCTGAGGTTGCTGCCGTCGTCAAAGAAAGGTAGGATTCCCTTAAGAAGCATCGTTTACTTTGTATATAATCTGTAACCCCAACACACATACACACGCACAAAATAAACAGGAGCAACTCTTGTCAAATGTTAGAGGTACACGCTACAGCTATTGGTAGTGCTTTCCTTGTGATTGCACCGGAGTTTCTCAATCAGGTTTGGTAATGAGAGAAATACTGGGACGGTGAGAATTTAATGAGTGAGAGCATGTAGTCCAGAAGACACTTAGGGGGATTACTATTTTCTTTGTTAATTAACTGCTTAGAATTTTATAGATCTCAGATCAATTTTTGTTTGGATCCTGATAAGTTAGAGCTCTCGCTGTCTTTCTGTCTGTCTCACTCTGTCTCTTTCAGTCTCTATGAGTAAACTTGACTCAAGCATTCTAATAGTAAATACATTTCCACGTCCACAGTCACAATTTTCCAGGTATTTAAAATGGTCTGTCTTGATAGTTTTGATTGATTTTTTAAAGACTCTCCACTACTATCACCGTAGCCAGCCTTAAGATTCTTAGACTTTCTGTCTAAAAATGAATGCATTTTCTTTTAAATAAATTGAAAAGCTGGTCATCTCAGGCTAATTTCCTACATGAGGAGCAAGCAGATTTTAGGAATGGCCAATTCAATATTGACCACTTTTATACTTTTTATTACCTGGTGGAACAATCAGTTATGGAAACAGGATTGTGACTTATGCTGACCCTTCTACAGTCTTTGAAGTTACAAACAGAAACTCCTTTGACTAAACCACACAAGCTCAAAGAGACTGCTGGTTATCACTGTTTATAAAGAATGTGCAGAGAAATTTTACTTTAAGGAACTTGAAGCATAGTAAACTCCACTTGAATTTTCAGAAAGTCTTATTATTTTATAAACAGGTGCTTTATATTATTTACAAAATGGAAAAAATATATATTAGCTATCTTATCTGTCGGACTGTAGAAACTATTTTTTTTTTTGAGGTACCGGGGCCGGGTATTGAACCCGGGACCTCACATATAGGAAGCTGGTGCTCAACCACTGAGCCACATCGGCTTCCCTCAGTTGGTTTTTTGGTTTGTTTTGCTTGTTGTTTGCCTTTTCAGGAGGCACTTGGAACCCAACACAGGACCTCCCATGTGGGAGGCAGGAACTCAGCTGCTTGAGCCACATCCACTCCTCTGTAGAAACCTTTTCATCACCCTGAACTTGTATTGGAGATATAAAATGATCATAACAGCATTTGTCATGTGAATTTTACAAGGTCATTTGGTAAACAAATGATGTAATATAAAATAATGGTAAAAGCTATTGTTAAATTTCTCTCAAAGGCTGGTTCTGTGCTAGGCCCTTCACATATATTGTCTCTAGTTCTTGCCAATAACCTTGTCTCTAGACATTATTATAGCCATTTTATGGATGGAAAAATTGAGACTCAGATTAAGTATTTTGTATGTGGTCACACAGTTAGTATGTGCCAAAACAGATTTGAACATAGACCGTTTATGACTTCAAAACCCATGTACCTTTCACTCTACTCTGCTGCTTCTCATGAGAAATCTGTTAAGTGCTGAACAAATTTGTAATAGGATAAAATACATTTAAATTTAAGTATGCATTTAAAAATTATTTTTGAAATTGAGGTAAAAAATTCTACCTTGGGTTGTTATGCAACACAAGGAGTAGAGGCTCTGGTTCTATATCCAAGTTCCCTGCCATGCTTACACTAATGAAATAGGAGGACTATCATATCTGCTTTCAAGGCTTTCTACTGTCTTGAAAATAAACCACTTTACTATTTTATTAACATCCCAAGTCATGGCCTAAATTTAGATGTGGATGAAAAGGCAAACTTTTCATAGACCTTTCATTTAATATACCATTTGAGCACTGGTATAAAAGTATTATATTATTTTCTCATAGATAAATAGCACTTTTCACCTTAATATCTCAAAATGCTCAACATTTTTCCCCCTAAAAATGCTCTGATGGTTTGAAAAGTTTTTAATAGCTACTGCCTTTTTTGGTATGTATATTAGTTTCCTACTGTTCTTATAACAAATTACCACAAACTGGCCTAAAACAACTCAAATTTATTATCCTATAGTTCTGTAGGTTAGCAGTTTGACAGGGATCTTACTGAGCTAAAATCAAGGTGTTCCTTCTTGGAAGTTCTAGGGGAGAATTCATTTTCATGTCTTTTCCAGCTTTTAGAGGTTGCCTGCATTCCTTGGCTGGTGGCTTCTTCCTACAAGTTCAAAGCCAGTATCCTGTTCATTTGAGTCCATCTCACAGTGTATCACTCTAACTTCTTCTACTTCCCTCTTGCACTTTTTAGGACCATTGCCATTAATTTGAACCCTCATGATTATACCAAGATGATCCAGGATAATCTCCCCATCTCAGGGTCCTTAACTTAATCGTATCTGCAAATTCCCTTTTGCCATGTGAGATAACATATTTACAGCTTCCCAAGATTAGACATGGATGTCTTTAGGGGCCCTTATTCTGACTGCCACAGTATGATGCCAAACATGATTTGCCCTAATATTAAAATTCCTCTGATAATAAATTTTTCTATCTCCTGATAAACACTTTATTTTTCAGATAATATTGGGCCCAAACACACTCTCATCATCTGGCTAGAAACAACCATAATTACCTGACATCCCTAATCAATTACAGCTACTTCTAAATATGAGATAAGCAATTTGATAAATGTTATTTTTTTGGAAGGATAGATTTGGAAGCTTTCACCAAAGTTCTGTAATAATAGTTATCCTTACTTTAGCAACACTCCTTGCCTCTGAAATCACATACTTAGGTGCTCATGGAGCTCATTGCCAGGAGAATTCAGTTGTAGAATTGCCACATCCTAGTTGATACAACTGGAAGCGATGTCTGGAAAAATAAATTATCTCTCTTAGTTGGCTATTTTAATTAAAACAGGACACTCAAACGGTTCCACAGGGAAAAGCTGGATAGTTCGAAATAACTAAAAACCCTGAAAATTATAGCCCATTTTCAATATTTTCTTTTGAGATCGAAACAGGCAACACATACAAAATAGAAATAAACATGTGAAAACATGTCCAACCAACTGATAATTAAAGAAATTCATATTACTATAACAGCATGACTTTTTGTTTCTGCCTGAAAGGTTGGCAGAGGTATGGGGCTTTTAAAATGCAGTAATTACCAGTGGGAGCTATAGTAGGCTGAATAAAGGCCCCCAAAGATACCAGGTCCTAACCCCTAATCCCTGAATTGTAAAAGTTACCTTCTTTAGGAAAAGGGTCTTTGCAGAAGCGATTAAGTTAAGGGTCTTGAGATGGAAGGATCATCCTTGATGAACGAGGCAGTGCCCAAATGGTGCCTTAAATGAAAGTGTCCTTCGAAGAGCGAATCAGTGGGTGAGTTGATGCAGACAGAAAAGGAGAAGGCAGTTTGAAGGTGGAGGCAGGGACGGGGTGGTACAGCCCCAGACCAAGGGATGCCAGCGGCCCCTTTAAGCTGGAAGAGGGGAGGGAGGGCTTCTGGGGGAGCCCTGTCCTGCCTGCACCTTTCTGTCGAGTGAAACTGATTTTGGGACTTCCGGCCTCCAGAACTGTTTTTTTGTTGTTGTTGTTGTTTTTTTTAAATTTTAAAGAAGCTTTAGATTACATAAATGTTACATAAAAAATATAAGGGATTCCCATTTGCCCCACTCCCTCCCCCTCCTACACTTTCCCACATTAAACATCCTTCATTAGAGTGGTACATTTGTTACAATTGATGAACACATATTGAAGCATTGCTACTAACTGTGAATTATAGTTTACATTATAGTTTACAATCTGTCCTGCACAATTTTGTAGGTTATGACAAAATATACAGTGGCCTGTATCTGTCACTGCAATGTCATGCAGGACAACACCAATGTCCCCAAAATGCCCCCATGTTACACCTATTCTTCCTTCTCCCATCACTCAGAACCTCTGGTGGCCACTGCCTTTATATCAATGATAAGAGTTATTTCTTGCTAAAATAATAAGTCTACAATAGAATAATAATAAGTCTACTTTAGTCCATTGTTCATTCCCCAATCCTGAGGATTTGAGGATGGTGATGCCCACTCTGCTTCTGAGAGGGGGCTTAGACCCCGTGGGGCAGATGGATGGAGCTATCTTGCTTGCAGTTGCAGACTCTCTGTTCTTTGGGATGGGCATTGTCCATCATCTTTTTTTTCCCATCGTCTTGTTAGTTGTCCTGTGTAAGTCCAATGAACTGGAGAGTAGGTGAATAGAATAGATGGAATGTAGGGCATTTTTAGGCCATTAGAGTTGTTCAGCATGATCTTGCAATAATGGATATAGGCCACTTCAAATTTCATCAAAACCTGTAAGAGTGTACGACCCAAAATGTAAACCATAATGTAAACCATTGACCATGGTTAGCAGCAATGCTTTAGTATTTGTACATCAATTGTAACAAACGTACCACCTGCTTGTAAAATATTATTTATAAGAGAGAGGGGAAAAGGGGGAGGGCGTTGGGTATATGGGAATCCCCTATATTCTCTATGTGACTTTTCTGTATCCTAAAGCTTCTTTGAAGATAAAATGGGAAAAATAAGACACCAGGGAAATATATGGAAGAAAATTTCAGTGTACATACAAGACAACAGATCTTACAGTGATGAAAGACACAATATCTAAAAATTTTTTAAATATTTCAAAAATTTTAATTTTTTTATTTTATTATTTTTAAAAATTATTATTTCATTTTCTTATTAATTTTATTTGGTCATTTCTGTTGTTTAAAGCTACCAAGTTTGAGGTCATTTGTTACAGCAGCCACGGAAAAATAATACAGAAGAATAAAGTTTTGCAGCCTTTTTGGAGGGCAGTTTGGTAATATGTATCAAAAATCTTTGAAAATGCACATTTTGAACAAGATTTTCCTCTATTTACAATTTACTATAGGGAAGTAATCAGACGAGTGTGCATTTATATTTGCTGAAAAATGTTTATCGTGGCATCGATGCCTCCTCTTTCCTGGCATCCTTCCTTCCCTTCCTTCCTTTGCCAAATATTTATTTACTGTGCAGGCCACTGTGTTTTTCAGCTTTGGGATGAGGGGTTTATAAAGAAAATAAATATATATGGCCTTCATGGACCCAATTCTCCAGTGATGGAAATGATTCAAATTCTATTTAAGTCATTTCAACAAACACTTCGAGTTTTAAATACAATGTAAGGTAATTAATATTCAAAGTCATGCAAATAACCTTTGTGGCAGTCAGGGTTATAGAGAAAGAGGGCCAATGTTTATGTGGAAGGATAAGTGATTCCATGAAGGAGGTGATGAAGTTGAGCTTTGAAGGATATGCTCTATTTATTGAAAAGTAATTTTCATTTTAGGATCATAAAATAAGCCCTTCCCCTCCCTCTCTCCCTCCCTCCCTCCCCACCCTCCCTCCTTTCTTCCTTCCTTCCTATCCATAATCATACTGTATATATAGATCTGGATCCTATTTTTTTGTTCAGCATTTTATTGTCAGCATTTGCCCACACTCTTAAACTTGTTCATTTAATACACTTTAATAACATATACCATGAGGACTCTATAATACCATAATATTTCAATTTTTATTATAAATAGATACGAATCAATATACATAACTCTTTGGCTACATTTATGGTTTATTTCCTTAGAGGAGAAATTACTGGATCAAAGCACATGAACTGTTTAGTTTGTATCATCACCCAATCACTTTCCCAAAAGGTGCCACATTTTACCTTCTTGCTTTGCATTCTTGGAAGCATTGGCTCTTATCACTGTAGCATTGTGAAAAAATTGTGCTGTTTTTATACCTACCAGAAATTTAAACTGAAGTTTAATCGGGTGATGAGGGATTGGCTAGGGAAAGACTTGAGGGAAAGTTCCGGTCAGAGGGAATGGCTTGTGTGAAGGCCTTGAGGTGATAATGTGGCATTTAAATGGACTCAATAGCTGCCCATTAGGCTGCAGAGAACATCACCATGGTAAGGATTTCCAGTCTTTCTGAAAGGATGTATGGGAAGCTATTGAGAGGTTTTAAGCCAGACAGTGATAGATTTGGGGATATCTGCATTCTGGAAAGGTCCACTGGAGCAGCATGAACAAGTGTCTGCATGTAGACTAGTGCCGTGGCTGGCTCCTGGTAGGCACTATGAGTGTTTCTTCTTCTTTGGTCATACCCCATTTTGCCAGCACTAATACATAGGAATGCTTGCAATCTCTGCCCCTTCTACACCTGCTCATTAATGGGGACTGCCCTCTGCCCACTGCCCCTCCTCTCATGTTTTATATCAGATGACCTTGCTTCCAACAGATGTTTGGAATAGAGGTGGCTTTCTGACTCAAGGACACCATTGTTTTTTTAAAATTGATTAATTAATTTTAGGTGTTTTTGTAATAGAGAAGTTGTAGGTTTACTGAAAAATCATGCATAAAATACCGACCTCCCGTGTATCACCCTGTTAGTAACATCTTGCATTAGTGTGGTACATTTGTTAAAATTCATGAAAGAATATTTTTATAATTGTTCTTTTAACTGTAGTCCATCATTTACAAAAGGGTTCACTGCTTGTGTTGTTTTTTTAAAATTTTATTCTAGTACCATATAGACTACGTAAAATTTCCTTTTCAAACCGTGTTCAATTATATAATTCAGTGCTGTCAATGTCGTTCACAATGTTGTGCTATCATCACCTCCATCCACCACTAAAATTTCACAGTCAACCAAATAGAAAGTCTGCGATTTAAGCATCCACTTCTTAGCTCGCCTCGAAGTCATTGTCTTCCCTGTTCTCTCTGGCTGGAATATTCTGCCTCCAGCTCTTGACGTGACTGACTCTTATATAGATCTTATCTCTACTCAATTTCACTTTTCCAGAAAGGCCTCACTTGAATCCCTAATCTAAATCAATTGTCTCCCTTCACCCCAGTTACTTTTTTTCACATTACTTTTTGCCCTCTTCACAGTGCTTGACCCCATATGAAGTTACCTGGCTTTACTACAGCTTGTTTGTTGACTGTGTCTCCCACTGGAATATAAGCTTCATGTAGGGAGGGACGTTCTTTCCTTTTTCATTCCTGTTAATCCCTCCTGTTGCTTCATAATAACCCCTTTTTTAAAAAAGCAAATTTGTGAAGGTCTTTTTTCCTTGTGACCAATTATTCCAGTTTACATCCACATAAAACAGCTATTTAACTCTGCATTTAACTAGTTTTCATATTTCTGTCTGTACTCATTATAAAACCATGAGAAAAACTGTCAACTTTTCATCTTTCTTCTTCTGAGAATGTGCCGAGTACAAGTACTCAATACATTTTGAAGAATACATGACTTCCAGTATCGAAACACCTTTTCTTGTATTTAAAAAAAAAATTTGGCTGGGTTTTGCTTCCTAACAAAATCCCTCCAAAGTCAGGGGCTTATAGCAATACTCTGTAGCCCTGCTCTAGGCCGAGGATCAAGGCTGGTTCTGTTTCAGGTGCTGTTATAATCTGCTGGGCTGCCAAGAGCAAAATACCAGAAATGGGTTGGCTTTTACAGTGGGGATTTATTAGCTTACAAGCTTACAGTTCTGAGGCCATGAAAGTGTCCCAACCAACGTATCATCAAGATGATACCTTCTTCCTGAAGACTGGCTGCCAATGATCTTGGACTACTCTGTCACATGTCAAGGCTCATGGTGGCATCTGCTGGTCTCTTCCTTATCTTCTGGATTTCATTGCTTCCTGCTTCTTGCTTCCGTGGCTTTCTCTCTCTTGGTCTGAATTTCATTCTTTTATAAAGGGCTCCTATAAGAGGATTAAGACCCACCCTGAATGAGGTGGGTTGCATCTTAACTCAAGATCCCATTCACCAAAAGACCCTACTTACAATGGGTCCATACCCACAAAAATGGATTAAGTTTAAGAACATACTTTTCTGGGGTCCACACAGCTTCAAACCATCACAAGGTGACTTGCTTGGCCATGGGAATATGGGTGGACATGGGACTGCCATGTCTGAAAAGGTGGGTCCACTTCATGCTTTTCCCCCTACCACAAGCACAGAAAGGTCTTCCTTGGGATTTAAGCTTCAGCCTGGACTCCAAAATGGAGGAGGCACCTGTGATGGCTCTTATTGGAGTCTGGCAGATGCTGCCATGTGCCTTGCCATGTGACCGAGGAGTCCAGGATCACCAGCAGCTGGCCTCAGGGAGAAAAGCATCACCTGATGAAGCCTTGATTTGGACATTTTCATAGACTCAGAACTGTAAACTTATAAGTTAATAAATCTGCATTGTGAAAGTCAACCCCTTTCTGGTATATTGCTTTCAGCAGCCTGCAAGCTAAAACAAGGGTGAACCTTAGAATTGTTATGCTTCCTTTTAAAAAGAGTGTGTTTTTCTTTCTTTTATTAAGTCACTGATACACTTTACAATGGTTCTTTAAACTTGTGTTCATAAAATAAAATCTATAACTCAAGCTTTTGTTTTTGGGAAAAATCTATTAAATGGTGCATCAAGCCAATGAGTTGAAATTTTTTTCCGTGGGAAAAAGCCCCTGTACATTCCAAGCCAGGCATGTTAACATTTGTCATTAACCGTTTAGGCATGAGGAATGGCTTTTTATATAGGGGGAAAGAATGTGAGATTAGAGTCTCACCATCTTGGGTCCATCCCCTTCCCGAACTGAGAGGAAATGCAAATCATTTAACTTCTTGAGCCTTGTTTTCTGCCTCTAAATTTGGAATGATGGTACTTAACCTCCTAGTGGGTATAGAAAGATAAAACATGTGAAAAGTGTTGGTCCTGTGATAGGTAACATATAAATGTCCCATTTTCTCCATAAGGGAAGACAAAACAAGTAATGCCATAGATACACTACCATGGGTAAAAGTTACACGTAATGGGAGCTGGTGTAGCTCAGTGGTTGAGCACCTGCTTCCCATGTATGAGGTCCTGGGTTCAATCCCTGGTACCTCCTGAAAAAAACTTATAGGTAACAGTGCAGTGGGACAGGTTGGGTGGGGTTGAATTTCTCTAAGATTCTAGAAGATTTAATAATAAAGCAAAATTGATGGCCCTCTCCCCCCTACATCCCCATCTCTCTTTCTCACTGTTTTCCTATGTGACTGCCCTGGGTTTGCATATGTGCCTGCAGAGACAAGCTGTTATCATCCAAGCCCTGTTTTTCCTTGTTGTGTTGCAGTCCCTAGCCCCCCATGGCTGGTCCTGCTGAGGCTCGGCCCATGATGTGGGGGGAGTGCATGTTGGGTGGTGATGAAGTGATGGGCGAGGAACTCAGACACACTTACTGAGTGCTGGGTATTGTGCTATGGTCTTTGAATTTGTGAGATCACTTTATGCAGTATTCATGAAAATTCTGCAAATCAGGTATTAATTTCTCCATTTTACATCTGGGAAAGTGACAGAGCTTGTGGCACTTAGTTATAGGAGCTCTGATTCAAAGTGTCTGGCATGATACAGATGGGGAGTGTTTTCGTTTCTTAGGCGGCTCATGGTTTTGAGGCTAAAAGTCCAAATCAAGGCATCATTAAGGCAATGTTTTCTCACCAAAGACTGTGGCATTCTGAGCCTGGCTGCTGGTGACCCGTGGTTCCTCTTTCATGTGGTGAGGCACGTGGCAGCTCTCCTGGCCTCTCCCTTCTCTTCCAGGTTCCATTGACCTTCAGCTTGCTTCCCATGGCTTTCTCTCTCTCTGTCTGAATTTCATTCTGCTTATAAAGGACTCCAGTAATAGGATTAAGACCCATCCTGATTGAGGGACACAATTTAAAGTAGCCTCCTGAAAACGTCCTACTTACAATGGGTTCACACTCACAGGAATGGATTAGATCTTAGAACATGTTTATCTGGGGCACACATAACTTCAAAGCACCACAGGGAGATAGTAGATTTTGTTGCAGGGGAGATGGGGTAACTTTTGGAAAGGCAAGAGACAGATTCCATGACTAGTGATTTTTAAATAAATTTTAATGTCAAACCATATTATCCCCTTTCAAAAGTGCTTTGAGCCCCTCAGAATTAATTGCTAGATATGGCTAAAAAAGTAATGTTTTTCATCGCCATTATTGCTCAATTGTCAACATGACTTGTGAATCTTTTGGAAGAAAAAGATTATATTCATACTAATGAAATTATTCTAACGATGCATGATGGCTAAAAGAAGGGCTCTGAAAATGAAAGAGGGATTGTAAAAGCTCACAAGGGAGCACAGATTCAAAAGAATGGCTCAGAATCTAAGAAACAATTACAATGCAACCAAGTGTACTGCCAGTAAAGCACAGCTGTACACCACATGAGTCTAGTCAAATGTGACTTTTCTCTGAACGATGTGTTGTCAACTTAGGTTTATTGGACATTCAGAGGGCATTTGTATCTTTGTCATATGATATATCAGTTTAGATACTTAACTGTTTAGGGTGGTAACATCAATTCAGGATATTTCATAGTTAAATTATCCTGGCTTAGATTTTGCCTGAGAAAGATTGCTTTTTCTACCAGAAAAGAGGCAAGACCAGAGTTACAAAAGAAAAAAGAAGACCGTGATTTAAACTATTGGACTAGAGAGCTGGACAACCTACTCACTAGAGAAGTTCAAAAACAAAACGTTAGGGAACGTAGCAGGTTAGCTATGGAGAAAAGCAATTTCACAGAAGAAGATATAGTAGATATAATTTATTTTTATGTAAAAAAGTCACAAATATAATTTTATCTTATCAATTTACCTTATATTATATCAAAATCATCAATTTTATCTTTTGTCAAATACACAGTAATTAATGAAATAAAAGAGCATTAATGTAAGATAATACAAAAGTTCTTTCGTATTAATATTGGGTAGTTAGGCTGTATTTCTCATTTTGCATTTCTCTATAGTGTGAGAGTTATTGTGGAGTATTTTCCTTCTGACTTTCCAGCTATACTGAGCTGAAATTAGACCATGTCAGTGATGTTACCATAGAACACAAAGTTATAATATAGGAAAACTCATATAGTTTGTGTAAAGAGACAAGATAAAAATAAAGGCAGATATATGCATCCAGAGTCTAAATGTACATGGTATGGTTTAGGCTGTGATACTAAATATCTTGGTAAGGGAAGAAAACAGTAAATATGGTGGAAGACATGCAGGACCCTATGATTGACACTTTACTTCTGCAGGCAAGCCAGCATGTAGGCATGTGGGAAGATAAGGAAAAAGTAAAGAACTGGAAATATGAAAAAAAAATTGACTTTTAAATAGTCATATCATTTATAGTGTATATTTAGATTGCTTTTGATATTTTTGTATTATAAGTAATGTTTTGATGAATATCTTTGGGTGTACAATGTTTTCTACATATAGATTAGCAAGGACCAAATAACAAGAAACAGCAGTATACCAATGGGGAAGAGGCAGAAGTATGGAGAGAGACCCGCCCTATATTGCAGGTGTTCAGCGAAGGCTGAAAGTGGAGGGTAGAGCATGAACATTGAAGGAAACCCAGCCTCCACCCTAAGCTCAAGGTACTGTTAAGGAATTTGAAGGCAGTGATATATGGAGATAGCCATAGCAACACACAAACCAAAACCCCGCTCAACTCCTAACTCTCCTGACTCAAACCACAAAACCTATAGTCTAGCAGAAAAAGAGACTTGCCCATCTAAGCATAAGTACTTTGTTGCTCTACATGTGACAACCAACATTCATTCAAAAATTACAACACAGATTGAAAAGCAGTAAATAAAAAAATAACCAAATGTCAAAAGACAAAACATTAAATAGAATCAGACTCAGAAATGACCCAGATTTTGGTATTATCAGTCCAAGTGCTTCAACTAATGTAAGGATTTTGAGATATTAAAATATCTGACAGATTAGCTGTGTGATTCTAATTTGAAATGTGAATTGATTTTAGAATAGTAATTTTTTAGTTGAGAAAAATAAGAAAATTTTACCAGATTTTTGAGCAGCATTTGAATTTCTAAGAGGTCTTGAGAGTCACCATAATTATAAATTTACTTTATTAGATTTTTGAGAATTGATTAAAAACCTGAGGGTGTTTTGCTTTTTATTTTTTAGCATTTAATGTATTTCAGGAAATCTATATATTAAATTTCAAATGAAGCTTAAAATTTTTAAAATAATTTAACTAAGCTCTAAGTTTAACTTATTGTCTAAAGAATTTTAATATATTCATCATGAGTTAATTGAACACAAATCAAAGGTCACTTTGAAAGTGATTACTAAAGCTTACTAGATTTCTAAATATAACAAGTAAGATATTAAGTTGGATTAAAGGCTTAAGTAAACTAGATTTTCAATTTTGAACCTTTAATAATTTGAATTATAATTTTTACAAATCCAAAGGAACCACAGATAATTTTTCTTTTGTATGAAAGCCATTTTGGCACATCAGAAGCTGTCCTTGCCAAGTCTTCCCAATTCGGTGTCTGGGTTCTTGGGTACTTGCAACAATAGTTTTTCTGATATTAATATTTTCTTCATGGAATTGTTATTCTTCTGTTTTCTATGTTGATAAGAGAGGGGGATTTCAAAGTCTTTTGGTGGAAAGCGTGTCTTCCTCCTTGGAATGAGCACTGAAAGGAAATCCTCTATTGTGCAAGGTTCATGGATGCTATACAATTTCTCTGCAGCACTGTTAAACACCACCATTTTTAAAAAGTCACATCATTACCTAAATCCTGTGATTTATATTCAAATTATAGTACCGTATTTCACACTGAAAAGTTTTACATGGGTGTGGAGTACGTGGAGAATGGTATATTTGCTGAAAGATAGAAAGAGTACATTTCTCTCAATTCTGGTTTTTTCAAAGATTTGAAATCTCTCAATAAAATAACGAAGCATAAACATGAATTTTACAGCCACTGAAAATTATTGCATAGATCCATTAATTCATAAGAAATTGTAAAAACATTATATTCAATTTTCTTTCCCTTTCAGTACTATGTATTATTCACAAACTGGAACTTCATTGTTTGTCAGCCCATTGATCTTGATGTTATTATCTTTGTAAAGAGAAAACAATCATTTTAGAGACTTTGTTCTTTTCTTCAGCATTATAAGAATATTTGCAACTATAGATTCTGTGACATAAACTTTATTTCCCACAACCTAAAATCTCCGTTGTTTTAGTGTAGATTTTGTGTATGCTTGCATTCTTATTCTCTGTTCAGTGCTATTTTAGTTTAGTACCCCTTCTATGTCAGCTCTTATCACCTGCTATAGATTCTTGCTTATATTTCATAGAGGACATCTTGTTTTTCTGTCTATAGAAGACACTAATCAAATATTTTCTAAAAACTGCTTTGTTTCCTCTAGAAGTGGTTTTCAGTAGTTTTTTTTTTAAACTTTAAAAAACACTTTGTTCAAGTACAATATTGCATAATAATCCAACATGTACCAGATGAAGTGGAGCTGTTCTAGCTGTAGTCATGGCAGGGAGCCTGACACCTCACTTAGTCTTTCTTTAGCTTTTCAACATGGTGGCTCTTGAGTGGGTAGTTTCTCAGACCGTACGATCCCCCAGATCACAGTCTGAAAACCCCTGGTTGAGTAAAATCATCTTCAGAGATAGGCTCTTCTTGTTGTGAAGATAATGTTCCCTTTTCCTTGCGTGACTACATTGTTTTCATAGCTCTCATGCCTTTGTTTACTCGTCCTCCAATACAGACACTGTTTTTTTCCACCTCATGTATCCTGCACTTTGGAGCTGGTAATTCCTCCCCCCAGCATCTACATCTGTAAGATGGACTCATGTGCAGGGTTCTGACTTGACCTCTCCAGCCCCCCACCCTGCCAGTAGATAGGTCTACCTCTCCCAGAGTACAGCGTTCCAGTACATTTACTTCTCCTTTCCAGGATCCATAGTTTATTGTTGAAGTTTAGTCTCCAAGAAGGTGTAGAAAAAGAGGTGCTGATAGAAGAGGCGGTCCTTGGAGCAGGGAGAATTATTTTAACACCCTATTAAAAGAATGTGGTGACCCAGTCTTTTGACATTTCTAAGCCAGGGATCAGGCAGTGGGTTTTAGGGGGGTAGAAAAGCTTTGAAAAATTTCTTTCTGGCTGGTACAACTGAATTGTTTCAGAGGGTGACACATGTGTAGGCCAAAATTTGTTTCTCAATCTATCTTCTTTAATCTTGTGGTTATTGGAAAATATCTTCCAGATTTTTGCAGTAGAGTGTCTGCTAGTGCTTTCTTTTGATGTTATAGTTGTCATCAATTTTTTTTTGGTTGGTGGGTGGTAGGGAGGCTCCATTAATGTATTACTAGCATGTGTCCACTTTTACCTGGAAGTCTCCATAAGAAATATAACTATTTAGGGAGAACTTAAGGACCTCTCCTTACTGGAAATTTTGCATTGGTCAAAAATGTGTTTGTTACTACTGAAATTAGTTTATCTACATTACAGAACGAAAATGGAGATATGCCCTATTCTTCCATAAAAATCATCCTGATAGGAAGCCCTACTCTGTAGTCAGTTGAGCTCAGGTTTCTTCTTTCTCTAGGAAAGTACTTTCCAACAGTGTTTCTCAACAGGACAAATCCTGATGGTGTCTGACTGACTCATACTCTGCAAGAGTTGTAGCAACCCTGGTCCTTCCCAACCACCATCAGATCCACCGCATGGCTGTGGTCATTGTAACAACCCCAGGCACCCCAGTTCATCCCCAAATGTCCTCTTTGAGGCAGCCCCACCAGGTTTGAGCTACAATCGCGCCAAATGTCGAGCCCAGCAACGCAAACCTCTTCTCTGTTCTCACTTTTTATCTGAGAGCTTAATATATTATCCAACATTTGCTTTCTTTCCATGCTGTATGCTTCACCTCCTCCCTGGACTCTTGTGTGCTTTTTCCTTTTCTTTCTTTTTTTTGGGTAATTTACACAGAGCCCAAACATATTAAGTATTAATTTTCTTTGGATTTGAGTTTCCAGTTTTGAGTGTACTTATTTGGTCCCATTCTCAACAGTATTAAAGTACACGTTTGTGCAAGTGACAGTGGTCAAGCATAAGCTAGGGCTTGTATTACTACATGATTCAGATCCAACTACTTTCTGAATTCTTCAGACTGAAGTCTGATTATTCTTACTTAGAAAGCAGTTCTTCAATTTGTTTGCTTCTTAGATACCACTTTATAAAGAGGAGAAATGAGTAAGGTATTTAGATGGGGAGCAGCTTGTATACCTAATAACTGTAATATTTACGAATTGCTTTTTATGTACCAGGCACTGTGAGAAGCACTTTATTAACATTTGCTTATTTAATAGTCACATCAAAAGTGAGAGGTCAGTAGTTTTTTTATTTCTAATTTTTGTATGAGAGACTTAGCTCAGAGACATTAAATGATGAATGTAAGAGCAAGTAAAAGTCAAGGCCAGAATTTTGTTTCCAGAGATTATGCCCTTAATCATAACCACTGCTCTCTTATGCCTTTATCTATGAAGACTGCTCAAAGGATGAGATGTAGAACTTTCTTTTTCAGACGTATTTGTCATGTTATAGCTAACGAAAGAGCATATTAATTATCGATGGTTCCAAAGTGGAAAACTGACTTATACTTACTCTAGACAAACCTCACTTTTCTGTGAAACCATCATCCTTTAATAATTAATTATGCAAAGGATATTCTTTTCCATTTTCCTTTCACAATATATTTGCGTTTTGTTGATTTTCTGCAAATAGACATACTTTGGATTTGACTTAGAGAATTTTTGAATCTTAAATGAGTTCAGTAATCAGAATCAGCCTGTGTTTTAAAAAAAGTTTAAACTCCTATTTTTCATGAGTTTTGATATAGAGATGAAAAGTGAAAACCCATGATGTTGGACTAGACCATTATTCTTTCCTATGCCTTTAAAGAAACTAGGAGGTTACAGGAAGTTTGAGGTGACTGATGGAAATGAAAAGTTTATGTTCATCTTTTTTTAAAAGAACTTTTTCCAAATAAATTACACATTTATAAACTCTATTAAGGCTAGACATTTTTGTGCTGCTCCTGCCAGCTGGGACATTGAGAAACATAATGTGTTTTGGAACTATTTTCCAACCAAAGCTCATATAAATATTAAGAAACTGTTCTACCAGGCATTTACCATAGTTCTATCTATCTGAAATAGGCCTGCGAAGTTTATTTCTGAAAGAATATATTGACTCAATTCAATTCAACATTTGAATTCCAATTCCATTGAAGATGGATACCATTCAATAAAATATAAGGCACCTTTTCCCATTTCTCTGAGGACCTATTTTGTCTTCGGGGACTTTTAAATGCATGGGATGAAATTGTCCCTCTTTGGGGACGTAAACTGCCCTTTGTTAGTAAAATTACTGAGAAGCACCATGGTTACTAATGTGAGCTTTCAAGTCCCCATGACTCGGGTTCAAATCGTGCCTTCTTCCCTTCCTTAGCTCTGTGTGTTTGTCACGTTAGTCACCTCTCTAGACCTTGCTCCATCACCTGGATGGTGTAGATAAAAACACTTCCCTCACAGGGTTATTTGACATAACATGCTGGATGTTTGAAGGGAAATAGCACAATGCCCAGCACAATAGTGAGGTTTTTAATAGTCTCTACCATTGATTTAGCTAAAATATTTTCCTAAATCCAAATTTCTTTGCTGTCTATTAAAATAAGTACAAAAACGCTTTAGCAAATCACAGCCCAGTGCAAACCCACCTCTTAATGTCAGCCAGCTCAGTGAAAATTAAAAGTGGCCATAGTAAAAATATTTCAATCTTTTTATAAGGTAGCGTATTTTGAGGGCCAGGAATGCAATCAAGTTTTACCAAGATGATGAGGAAGATAGTCTGCTGAGAGTCCATTAAAACAGATCATTGGTTTCAGGGTTCTCTGGCATGTGCTGGACTTTCCCCAACAGGCCCTGTCAGAGAAGGCCAGGCTCTGAAGGCCATACGTGGTCACTCTCGGGGTGCCAAGCAAACAGCTGGCTTGATTTCTGTACTCCTTCAGGTACGCAGAGACCTGCTCTTTTCATCTGTTGAGTTTCCCCAAGCCCAGGACGGGGTGTTCGACCACACCTCTGTATTTTCCACTCAGGTATAACAGAACTTTTTCCTATCCACAAAAGTTCTCCCCTGATCTGTCTCTCAGAATTGACCTCAAGACTTTTAGAAATCAAAAGTAGAGCTTGATTAAATGGCATTTAGATTACAAAGTTTATTCTGTGGTTTCTTAAACAATTTACCAAAGGGTTCCTTTTTAAATTAATTAAGTAATTAATTTTAAAGAAACTTTAGATTACATAAATGTTACATAAAAAATATAGGGGAGTCCCATATGCCCCACTCCCTCCCCCTCCCACACTTTCCCACATTAACAACATCCTTCCTTAGTGTGGTACATTTGTTACAATTGATGAACACATATTGAAGCATTGCCACTAACCGTGGATTATAGTTTACACTCTGTCCCACACAATTTTGTAAGATATGACAAAATACAGGAGGCAGAAAGGGAGTAGAGGGTTGTGAGCCAGCGGCCATATGGGCAAAATCTATGGTAAGGTGGAAGGGTTTAGTTGTGCAGTGGATGGGCATGACATTGGTGCAGTGATGCTGTTGGGTTTGGTGATGACAAAAGGTTACTTTTAATGGGTAACCACTCACAGACAAACAAAACCAGATCATTGAAGACAGGTGCACAATAAAAATAAAACTTGGACTGATAATGTAGTTAATGAGAAAATGGTACTTGGTTTGCAAAACTCATTTTTTAACACTCAACTCTTTCGGAACAGATCAATTAAAGGAAGTAAAGTGGTTTTAAACATGCATACTCAAAAACATTCTAGCATTGTGATTAAAAAACACATTTATTGTGCAGGAAAGTATTCAGTTTCTCCTCTATTTAAAGTAAATATATTATAGATTTCTAATATCTGGTAGAGATGTTTTTCATAAGTGAAGGTCAAGGATCCCCCTAAAATTGTAAACAAATAATGTCATGTAATATTTTTGTAGCAAAGGCAAAGATGGTACTATATCAATGCCAAAGGTGAAAAAAAAAGAATATGGGATTTAGTTTTATGAGATGTAAATATGATCAAGCTTTTTCTTTTCATTTTCTTTGTTAACAAGGAGACCTTGGTCATGTCATTTAACCAATCTATGCTCATTTATTCATCTTTTGGAACACTGGAGAATCAATTGAGTTTGTTTTTAGGATTAAATAAGATAAATGTGTCTGGACAGAATTTTCTAGAGTAATGCTTCCATAATTTGTTAAGCTGCCTTTTGTGTATTTTATTTTTTGAAGTTGAAATAAAGTTAAAAAAATATGTTATGAAAAAAAATATGTGGGCAATGTTTTGTCTTACTTGGAATAGAATATTAATTTACTTAGGTGTTTCTGATTTAGAATATTATGTAGAACTTAATACTAAAATTCAGTCTTCTAATGATTGATTTAGGATAAAGTTTCATCTAGAAATAAAATTGTACCAAAAATATTAAGCTTTGCACTTAGGAATTGGACTTCAATTCCAGGCAAAAACACATAAAAACAGCATTAGTACTTTTGTTCACTGGAAAGGAACACTTATATGTATCTGCCAATTCTTAGTGCTGACTGGCAAAATATGTCAGGATAAATCTAGTGCTGTGTAAGCAATATATAGCAATCTATCTCCCAGATCCACATAGTCTTTTAAAATATGTCATGTGATATATTAAGCTTAGTAAGACTTGATAAAATTGGCTTTATTTTCTCTTAATATAGCAACTATCTTGGATTGTTTCTTTAGTGAATATGGCATCTGAGAGAATGACTATTCCGCCTATTTTTTTTTAAACATGGATTTCAAACAGACTACCATTTAATCATATGTCTGTGATTTTTGCAGTACATACCAAGGCACTTAAACAGCTCATAAAACATAGGATGTTTAGGTACATAGTAGGAAAGAATATGGGCTTCAGATATTAAACAACTGGATTTGAGTTTCATCGTATATGTGTGTATGCCCTTGAAGTTGACATTTAACCTCTGAACCTCAGTTTCCCCACCTTTGATTGTGAGCAAAGGAGCCGACTCTGGCAAAATTAAATAAAAGGGGATTGACAGGAAGCATATCAAGAGCTGACATACTTTACAGCAAGGCCAGAGACCTAGGCTAAGAAGTAGGCAGAAATCAAGGTTGTTCTAGCAAGCCAGGAACTAAAGGAATGTTCTTGTAGCTGGAAGAGTCTAGTCAGGGCATCCCAAGGATAAATGAATTCCTTCTGTTTCTTCAGCATTAAAATACAAGACATGAGAGAAAGTCTGTAATTGTCAGAGCTTTGGTCTTATGCCTGCCCCTTGTCTGTATTGGGGTGATGATGCATAGTCTCAGACAGTCCTCTAGTTATCTTGTTTGGCTTCTCTTCTATGTGTGAAGGCACCTGATTTTTTGGTCCCACCAGACTTTCCCAGAATGGAGAAAAAAGATGATTACCCCCAAAAGAGATCAAGGTGCCACTATGAAGAAAGGCTGAATACTGGAAGCCAATAAACAATAAGTTCATACCAATCTCTATAATGAGATGTTGCTATCTTGTTGTGAGGATTAAATTATATCATGCATATGTAAGTTTTAGTACTGGGGCTAGCATTTCTGAGGTGCTGAAGAAATGCTGGTTCTCCCTTTAATTTTTAATTTTATTTTATTACTTTAAAATTTTTATTTATTATTATTTTTAGGAGGTATCAGGGATCGAACCTGGGATCTTACACATGGAAAGCAGGCTCTCAACTACTTGAGCTATATCTGCTCCCCAGATTCTCCCTTTTAAACCTTCCTTCAACCCCCTATCCCTGAAACCACCTCAATTTGATATGAATAATTCCTTTAAATTTCTTCAAACATGGATTCACAAATCACACAATCAAACCAACTCTAAACTTGGAAAATACATTTTCTTGTCCCTATGATTTGGATTTTTAAATTTTAAAGTAAGAAAAACATCTGTTTTCACTAAATTAATTCCTTAAAAGTTATGTTGAGGTAAAAAAAAGATTTCTGTGTCACATCACATTTTGTAAACAGTTTCTTATACCTTTTTATCTTTTGTGGAAAAATAGATATGTACTTACTCCTTTGTAGATGTACCTTCTACTCTTGAATACAATTTTTAAAATATTATTATTATTTTTTCATTTAAAAATTTTATTGAAGTATGTCATTCATACATGAACATACATAAACAATAAGGGCATAGTGAAAGTTGTGAACTTAAAAAGCAAACATGCATAACATCATACAGGGCTCCCATACATCACCCCACCACCAACACTTTGCATTGTTGTGAAACATTTGTTACAAACCACGAAAGAGAATTGTCAAAACATTACTACTAACTATAGCCAATATCTTACATTTGGTGTATTTTCCCCCAACCCACCCAATTATTAACACCCTGTATTAATATTATATATTTGTTATAGTTCACACAAATCTCCTAAATCAGTTCAAGGAGTTGAAGGAAAATATGACTAGAGAGATAAAGGATATTAAGAAAATACTGGGTAAGAATAAAGAACAATTGAAAGCCTGCAAAGAAAAGTAACAGAGCTTAAGGGAATTAAAGACACAATGGATGAAATTAAAATATATTAGAGACAAATAAAAGTACATTTGAATTGGTGGAGGACAGAACTAGTGAATTAGAGGACCAAGCATCTGAACGTGAAAAGACAGGAGAACAGAAAGAGAAAAGAATGGAAAAAATGGAACAGGGTCTTAGGGAACTGAATGATAATGTGAAACACACAAACATACATGTTATCTGTGTCCCAGAAGAAGAAGAGAATGGAAGAGGGTCAGAAAGAATATTTGAGGAAATAATGACCAAAAACTTCCTCTTATGAAAGACATAAATATCAATATCCAAGAAGGACAACGCACACCAAAAAGAATAAATCCAAATGGACCTACTCTGAGACACCTACTATTCAGAATGACAAATACCAGAGAAAAAGAGAGGATTCTGAAAGCAGCAAGAGAAAAGCAATTTATCACATACAAGGGACCTCAATAAGACTAAGTGCCAATCTCACTTTATAAATTATATTTGACAGGGGAGCAGGTGTAGTTCAGTGGTTGAGTGCCTGCTTCCCATGTATGAGGTCTCGGGTTCAATCCCTGGTACCTCCTAAAAAATTATATTTGACATTTTAAGTTGAAAATAACCATTGGTTAGCTAGAGTTATATTGATATTATTAGAAGCACATTTTCAAACTAGTTGCTAAGTTTGATCTGACTTACTACTATTTGAATATTTGAAGTATTCAGGATTAAGCTTTTCATCAAAAGTATTTGCTAAACTTCCATTTGATTTATAATCACCTTCTACCCACACTTTTTTTGGTCACTACTTTGGCTTTTAAAAAATCAATTCTGTTTCTTCTATCTTTGAATTCAGTGGTTCTTAACCTTGGCTCTACTTGAGAGTCACTGGGGAACTTTTTATCAAATGTGCTTCAGCTCCTCTTGAGCTCCAGTGTAGCCAGAGTTGAAAACTTATGCTTATCTAAGTACAGGTTTTCTTCAGGGATCTGCTGTAAGGTTTATTATATTTTCATTCTTGATGCAGTTTCTGGAACTTATCATCCCTTTGTCTGTCTTAAGCTGCTATCTGTAGGCCTTTGCTGAATGCCCCAACTTACCTCTGTGCTTTAGAACCATTTTTCATTTCCTCCTGGGCATTTCCACCTGGAAGTCCTGCAACACATCAAGCTCCATATTCTGATCCAGACAAAGTATTTTATTCTTACACCTTATAGCCCTGCTGTCTTCCTTATTTTGTTCATTTGTACCACCATCCATCCAGTAGCCCAAGTTGGGAACCTTGTAATTACCCTATGTTCTTACTCTCCAACCATACCATATTCACTTGGTCATCAAATATAATCCATTCAATTACCAAATCATTTCTTCTTTTCTGCTCTTCCTTTCTGTAACCTGTCCTGTTCCCAAATAGATTATATAGATGTTTCTGTACTGGTTTCTATGTCTTCATATGTACCATTTCTAATCAATCTTCCACACTGCTACCACTGATCTAATCATAATACCTCACCCTCATCCTTCCTTCTTTAAATCTTTGCTCTTCATTGTGTAGACCATAAAGACTACATATAACATTGCATATAATGGAGTGACCACACCTCCTGATTTAACCCAGGAAAGTCATGGATTATCCCTACTCTCCTGGAGTCCCCTTTCATTTTCAGAGTCTAGGTTTTACAATAAATTTTATATATGCCTATGTAAAAGGCACTTTACCACTCGGCTTTATGCTGCCTGACCTGTTTCAAGTAGAGCCATTCCATCCTATAGACCCCACACTCTAACCTGACCACTCCAGGTAGTTAGTTAACTTTCCTGACACACTTTTCCTCTGCCTGGAAACCCCTCTGTTTTCTCAGTAGAATTCTTTACAATCTTCAAATAAAATATCATCTTTTTTGGTTGCTTTAGTTGGCTCCTCCTATAAATTAGGTTAAGAACCTTTATAGAAATTGGAGAAGATACATTTTCTGATTTTATATTGCATTGGAATGAAATATATTTTGTATTTTAAAAGAGACACAAGCAAACTAAGGATTAATATTTCATTAATTTTCAAAAATTTTATTTCAAGGTGTCTTCTTCCTTAAAGGCTTGATGAAATGTGAATCAGAAGAAGACCATGGATATGATCCTTGAAGTCATGGATCAAATACCAGAGAGATTTTAAGGAGAGTTTAATATTTGATTGCTTATGCATTGCAAATACTTGTATAGGAAACTTGACATGGAAATAAATAATTAAAATTTGTGAATAACTCCATATTACTTGACCTTTTCATGGTGGAACAAAGATAATGATTGATTAAATTCTTTTTTATTTTTATTTTTATTTTTATTTTTTAAAAGATACTTAGATTACATAAATGTTACACAAAAAATATAGGGATTCCCATACACCCCACCTCCCACACCTCCCACAACCTCCCACATAAACATCCTTCATTAGTGTGGCACATTAATTGCAATTGATAAACACATCCTGGGGCTTTGCCATTAAGCCTGGGCCTAGTTCACATTGTAGACCACATTCTCTCCTACACAATTCTACATGTTATGTGATGATATAAAATGGCCTATATCTGTCGTTGCAATGTCACTCAGGACAATTCCCAAGTTCCGAAAAAGCCCCTGTATTACAACTGCTTTTCCTTCTTCATGCCCCCAGAGCCTCCAGTGGCCACTGGCTCCACATCAATGTTGTAATTTCTTCCATTGCTTGAATCACAATATGTCTATAGTAGAATATCAGTAAGTCCACCCTAGTCTATAGCTCTTCCCAGAGTCTGGGATGGTGATGTCCACTCCACCTCCAGTTGAGAGGGGCCTTCTATCCCATGGGCAAGATGGATGGGACGGTCCTGCCTGAAGCTGCAGACTCTCTCCATTCCCTGGGACGGCCGTTGTCCATCATCTCCCTGCCAGTTGTCCTGGGTGAGTCCAGTGAGCTGTAGAGTAGGAGTGCAGCTCCACCAAAGTTCCGGGCCCAGCTGGCACATGGACAGCCCAAAGATTCAAGTCTCTGGATGTACACCTACAAACTCCAGCACCAAGTATAGGTTTGAATAGAAGGGACAGATGAGCCATGTGCAGGGGAGACATAGTTGAGTCCAACTCTGTCACTCTCAGGAGCACAAACTCCAAAGTAAGGCCCACTGGCAAGGCACCAAACTCCGGAGCTATCTGCCCTGACCATAGGACCTGGGTGTCTCCAGAGCCCTCAGGACCCCCACAATTTGGGGTGATATCCACTTTGGAAGTCTATGAGATCCTACTGAGATGTGTGTAAGCATTACCTCTGGGATGACCTCCGGACTCACTTTGAAGTCTCTTGGCCATATAAACTCATTTGTTTTTACCTTTTCTGCCTTTTATTTGAGGTCTCTTTCCAGTCACATTGCCAGTTGGTCCTTGGTAACAGTCCCTCGGTGCCAGGGAGTCTCATCCCTGGGAGTCAAGTCCCATGCTGGGAGGAAGGTAATGCATTCATATGCTGAGTTTGGCTTAGAGAGGCCACATTTGAGCAACAAGGAGGCTCTCAGGAGGCAACTCTTAGGCACCCCATAACAATAGGCTATGTTTCAATTTCAAGAGCACAGACTCATAAGCCTAGTCATCAATATCAAGGGCCCATCAGTGGATCCTCCTCCTTTGCCAGTCACTGCCCCTGCCCTTGGGGGACTGTTGCTGCTCCCTTAGAAAATGTGGCAGAGCTCTCCAGGATGGGAACTCAGTATTCTCTCGTTTATTGAGTGATTCTCCACCCACTGTGACAATGCCCCGTGAACATTTGAACATTTTTATACACCTTATATGTATGCTCAGGTGAACTTCCTCCCATGCATCCCCCATCCCTGACATCCCACACCAATGATCCTACCCTGCCCCAGTTGTAACCCTTCTGTGATCCAAAGTTTCTTCAAAGATGAAACCATTATACTAGCTGAATACAATTAATAGGAAAATGAGATAATAATGCTAAGTTTAAATGTAAGACATAAAATACATAAACTTTAAAAAAAACTAAAACTAAAATAAAATTAATAGATGGGGATATTAAAAAATGAAAAATATAAAATTTTTTTTTTTGATATTTTGCCTTTCATCACTGCAAAATCTGGTGTCCAGTCTGTACTATGGCACCTTCCCCTTCTCATTCCCCAGTGTCTCACTATTTTTCATTTTGTTTTCAAAGAAGTTTTAGGTCACAGCAAGGTCACACACAGAATACAGAAGACTTTCATATACCCAACATCCTCCCCCTTTCTTCCCCCCCATATTAATACCTTTTTATACGTGGATGGTAGCGTTGTTATAACTGATATACAAATAGTGAAACATAGCTACTAAACATTGTCAATGGCTTACAATATGGTTTACATTTTAGGCTGCACACTTTTATAAATTTTGATGATATTTACCATGTCCTGTGCCCATCACTGCAAGGTAATGCACAACATTTCCACTGACCACTAAATACCCCTTGTTTGATCTATTCTATTCTTCCCTCCCCATCCCCCTGGGGCCCATGACGACTCCCTGGCTTGACTCATTGGATGACAAGATTCATAGTTACATGCAACAAGAGTGAGGTCTTGACACAGTGGTTTGTCCTCCCCTATTAGGAACCACCCTTGCTCTCGAGAGACTCCTGCGTGTCTATTTCTGAACAAATCGGTCCTCCCGAGGATGGGATTCCAACTCCTTCCGGCTCATTATGTGGGTCTCCACCCACTGATACAACACATTATGACAGAATGAACACTCACTCACTCCCTAGAAGCCTGCTCCAGGTGCGCCCTGTCCCGAATGCCCCCCCAACCAACACCCTAAACCAGTAACCCTTCCTTGTCATATTGCCATAAGAGCATTCCCAACTCTGTGCTTTCAACCTCGTACCCGCAAACCCCCAGTGTTCACCTGGTCCCTCTTCCAACCCTCCCCCCAGTATCCTTGATCTTCTAACCCACCTTTCCCAATCTACCCACCTGTCAACCCTGCACCACCCAACCCAATAATATCACTACCCTCCTGTCCTATCCCTTTAATATGCAACTACACTCTACCATCTTACCATAGATTACGTCCGTATGGGTGTTGGCTCACAACCTTCTCTTCTCTTTCTATTTCTTGTAAACCTATCTTCCAGACCATAGCTCTCTGAGACTGCTCAATTTCCTTAATTCATATCAGTGAGGTCATGTACTGTTCATCCTTCAATGCCTGGCTTGCTTCATTCAACATAAGTCTTCAAGGCGCATCCATGTTATCCTGTGTGTTAGCACTTTATTCTTTCTTACAGCTGAGTAATATTCCATTGTATGTATGTACCACATTTTGTTTATCCATTCATCTATTGATGGGCACCTGGGTTGATTCCAACTTTTGGCAGTAGTGAACAATGCTGCTATGAACATTGGCGTGCATATATCTGTTTGTGTCTTTGCTTTCAATTCTTCTGGGTATATACCCAGCAGTGGAATCTCTGGATCATATGGAAGTTCTGTAGTTAGTTTTTTGAGGAACCGCCAAACTGTCCTCCACAGTGGCTGGACCATTCCACATTCCCACCAGCAGTGGATGAGGGTTCCCATTCCTCCACATCCTCTCCAACACATAGTCTGCTGTTTTTTTAATAGCCGCCATTCTAATGAGTGTAACATGGTATCTCATTGTAGTTTCGATGTTCATTTCTCTAATAGCCAGCGATGTTGAGCATATTTTCATGTGCTTTTTAGCCATTTGTATTTCTTCCTTGGAGAAGTGTCTTTTCAGGTCACTTGCCCATTTTTTAAATGGGTTGTTTGTCTTTTTATTTTTGAGGTGTAGGATTTCTTTATATATGCAGGATATTAGGGTCCTATCAGATATATAGTTGCCAAATATTTTCTCCCATTGGGTAGGCTGCCTTTTTACTTTCTTGCTAACATCCTTTGAGGTGAAAAAGTTTTTAATTTTGAGGAGATCCCATTTATGTATTTTATCTTTTGCTGCTTATGCTTTGGGTGTGAAGTTCATGAAACTATTTCCTATTACAAGGTCCTGTAGATGCTTCCTACATTATCTTCCAAGGTCTTTATGGTCTTGGCTCTTATATTTAGATCTTTGATCCATCTTGAGTTGATTTTTGTATAAGGTGTGAGATGGTGTTCCTCTATCATTCTTTTGGATATGGATATACACTCTCCAAGAACCATTTATTGAAGAGGCCATTCTCTCCCAACTGAGTGGGCTTGGTGGCCTTGTTGAATATCAGATGACTTTATGTGTGTGGATCTATATCAGAACTCTCAATTCAGTTCTATTGGTCAGTATGTCTATCCTTGTGCCAGTACCATGCAGTTTTGACCACTGTAGCTTTGTAGTATGTTTTAAAGTCAGGTAGTGTGATACCTCCAATTTCATTTTTCTTTTTCAATATGTCCTTGGTGATTTGGAGCCTCTTACCCTTCCAAATAAATTTTGTAGTTAGTTTTTCCAATTCGTTAAAAAATACTGTGTTGATTTTTATTGAGATAGCATTAAATCTGTAGATTGGTTGGGGTAGGATAGACATCTTGATCTTCCTATCCATGAACAGGGAATATTCTTCCATTTGTTTAAGTCTTCTTTGATTTCCTTTAACAGTGTTGTGTAGTTTTGTGAATATAAGTCCTTTACATCTTTAGTTAAATTTATTCCTAGGTATTTGATTCTTTTAGTTACTGTTGTAAATGGTATTTTTTTCTTGAGTTCCTCCTCAGATTGCTTGTTATTGGTATACAGAAATGCTACTGATTTTTGAGCATTGATCTTATAGCCTGTGGCTTTACGGAACTTCAAGAAGCTTTATTGTAGATTTCTCAGGGCTTTCTATGTATAGGATCATGTCCTCTGCAAATAGGGAAATTTTTACTTCTTCCTTTCCAGTTTGGATGCCTTTTATATATTTTTCTTGCCTCAGTGCTCGAGCAAGTACTTCTAAGACAATGTTAAATAGTAGTGGTGATAGTGGGTGTAGCAATTTGGCAGTTTGATGAAGTTATGAATTCCAAAAATAGATATTGGATTATGCTTGTAAACTGATCTGTTCATCTGGGCATGATTAAGTTATAATTGGGGCTTTGATTGGGCCATGTCAGTAGGGTGTTGAGCCCCACTCCTTGGTGGGTGGGGAATCAAAGATAAAAGGCAAGGCAAAGGATGGTATTGGAGCAATTTTGAGTTGGAATTGTGATGCGGAGTCTTGAGCTGGAGCCCTGGGAAGTAGCGTACAGAGGAGCTTGGTCGCGAGGAAAGAAAGAAGGCCCTGGAAAGAGAAGCAAGCCATTTGCCTGATAGTCTACAGCTGGCCTTGTGGCACAAAGCAAGCCTGAGCCGAGAGAGAGGCAAGCCCCGGGAAGAGAGGAACCCAAGAAGCCTGAACCCTGGCAAATGTTGGCAGCTGTCATGCTCCAACATGTGGCAACAGACTTTGGTGAAGGAAGAAACTTACGCTTTATGGCCTGGTAACTGTGGACTTCTACCCCAAATAAATACCTTTTATAACAACCAACCGACTTCTGGTATTTTGCATCAGCACCCCTTTGGCTGACTAATACAGTGGACATATTTGTCTTGTTCCCGATCTTAGAGGGAAAGCTTTTAGGATTTCAGCTTTGAAGATGATGTTAGCTGTGGGTTTTTCATATATACCCTTTATCATGTTCAGAAAGTTTCCTTCTATTCCTTTTTTTTTGTGCAGTGTTTTTATCAAGAAAGGGTGCTGTATTTTGTCAAATGCTTTTTCTGCATCTATAGAGATGATCATGTGGTTTTTTTCTTTCAATCTCTTTATGTGGTGTATTACATTGATTGATTTTCTTATGTTGAACCATCCTTGCATACCCGGGATGAAACCCACTTGGTCATGGTGTATAATTTGTTTGATATGTTGTTGAATGTGATTAGCAAGTATTTTGTTGAGGATTTTAGCATCTAGGTTCATTAAAGAGATTGGTCTGTAATTTTTCTTTCTTGTGGCATCTTTTTTTGGCTTTGGTATTAGGGTAATGTTGGCATCATAGAATGAGTTAGGCAATGTTCCTTTTACTTCCATTCTCCGGAAGTGCTTAAATGGGATTGATGTTAGCTCTCTCCGGAATGTTTGGTAGAATTCATCTGTGAAGCCATCTGGTCCTGGGCTCTTCTTAGTTGGGAGCTTTTTGATGACTGAGTCTATCTCTTTACTTGTAATTGGACTGTTGAGTTCCTCAATTTCTTCTTTTGTCAATGTAGGATGCTTGTGAGTTTCTAGGAATTTGTCCATTTCCTCTAAATGATCGTTCTTGTTGGCATATAATTTTTCAAAGTATCCTCTTAATGATACTCTTTATTTCTGTGGGGTCAGTGGTGATATCCCCTTCCTGATTTCTCATTTCGTGTATTTGCATCTGCTCTCTCTTTTTCTTTGTTAGTCTGGCTAAGGGTTTGTTAATTTTATTGATCTTCTTGAAGGACAAGCTTTTGGTCTTGTTTATTTTTTCTAGTGCTTTCTTATTTTCTATTTTGTTTAGTTCTGCTCTAATCTTTGTTATTTCCTTCTTTCTACTTCCTTTGGGGTTAGTTTGTTGTTGTTTTTCCAATTCCTCCACGTGTGCAGTTAGGTCTTCAATTTTAGCTCTTTATTCTTTTTTGATATGTGCATTTATGGCTATGAATTTCCCTCTCAGTATAGCTTTAGCTGCATCTCATAGGTTTTGATATGTTTTCTTGTCATTTTCATTCATTTCAAGGTGGTTACTGATTTCTTTTGATATTTCCTCCTTGACCCAGTTTGTCTAAGAGTGTGTTTTTTAGCTTCCATATCTTTGTGCCTAACCTGGTTCTCTGGCCCTTAGTGATTTCCAATTTCATTCCATATGGGCAGAGAAATTACTTTGTATAATCTCAGTCTTTCTGAGTTCATTGAGAGTTGTTCTGTGGCCTAGCATGTGGTCTATCTTGGAATATGATCCATGTGCACTCGAGAAGAATGTATATCCCACTGTATTTTTGTGTAGTGTTCTGTATATGTCTTTTAGGTCCTGATCCTCTAATGTATTATTCAGAGTCTTTGTTTCTTTGTTGATTCTCTGTTGAGATGTTCTGTCTAATGGTGATAATGGTGTATTAAAGTCCCCCACTATAATTGTAGAGGCATCTAGTCTTTCTAGTGTTTGCCTCATATATTTTGAGACACCCTGATCAGGTGCATAAATGTTTATGATTGTTATTTCTTCTTGAAAGATTGCCCCTTTTACTAATATATAGTGTCCATCTTTGTCTCTTACAATAAATTTGCATTTAAAGTCTTTTTTGTCCGATATTAATATAGCTACTCCTGCCTTTTTTGGTTATTGTTTGCTTGTAAAATTGTTTTCCAGCCATTCACTTTCAGCCTCCTTGAATCACTGGGTCTAAGGTGGGTTTCTTATAGACAACATATAGATGGGTCATATTTCCTTATCCATTCTTCCAATCTGTTTCTCTTGACTGGTGAGTTTAATCCATTAACATTCAGTGTTATTACTCTCAAGGAATTTCTTACATCAGCCATATTTTCTTTGGGTTTATTTATGTGATATGTTGTTTTTATTTCTCTTTTTGTCTTTTTAGTTGTTCTTACACTCTCCTCCAACTCTGTCTCTCCTGTTTTTTCCTTTCAACCTGCAGAACTTCCTTTAGTATTTCTTGAAGGGCAGGTTTCTTATTGGCATACTCTCTTAATTTCTGTTTTTCTGTGAATATTTTGAACTCTCCATCATTTTTGAATGCCAGCTTTGCTGGATAGAGAATTCTCGGCTAGAAGTTTTTTTCTTTTATTATCTTGACTATGTCATACCACTGCCTTCTTGCCTCCATGGTTTCAGATGAGAAATAAGCACTTAATCTTATTCAGCTTCCCTTCTATGTGATGGTTCTCTTTTATCTTTCTGCCTTGAGTATTTTCTCTTTTTCTTGAGCATTGGACAGTTTGACAAGTATATGTCTTGGAGTCAGCCTGTTGGGATTTATACTGTTAGGGGTGTGCCATGCTTCCAGGACATGTACGTCCATCTCCCTCATTAGGGTTGGGAATTTTTCAGCCATTATTTCCTTCAACACTCCTTCTGTTCCCTTTCCCTTCTATTCTCCCTCTGGGATGCCTATAATGTGTATGTTTGTGTGTTTTGTGTTGTTGTTTAAATCCCCAAGTCCCTGCTGGATTTTTTCTATCTTTTTATCTATCTGTTTGATTTCAAATGTACTGTCTTCCATATCACTAATTCTTTCTTCTGCCTGTTCAACTTTGCTGTTATGTGATTCCAGTGTGTTTTTGATTTCTTGGATTGTTCCATTCATCACTATCATATCCGTTATCTTTTTATGTATGTTTACAGTTTCTTCAGTATGTTCTCCCAGTGTCTTCTTAATATCCTTAATCTCTTCCTTCACTTCATTAAGTTGGTCCATGATATTTGTTTGGACAGCTCTGATTAGTTGTTTGATGTTCTGCATCTTATCTTGGTTTTTAGTTTGTTCATTAGACAGGTCCATGTCTTCCTGTTTCTTAGTATGATTTGTTATTTTTTGTTGCCCTCTGGTCATCTTTTTATCTTGGTGGGTTTATTCAGTTGATTAGCTTCTCTCTCTGCTCTAGAGTTTTATTTAGCTGCTGGTTTTGTGTGTGTTAAGGTTTCTCTTTGACACTTTGTTCTTCTTGTTCTATTTCCTTGCTGTTTTCTATGTTCTGATTTTATCTTGAGCAATCTGTCTCCTTGTAGGGCTCCCCCCAGATTGATGCCCCAAAGGCTCCCACTCTGTGGGCTCCCAGAACAGCTCACTCAGGCAGATCCTGTCCCCAGTTAGCCGTATTTTGCGAGAGAGATGGTGAGTGCCTACTTAAACTGATGCCATCTTGCCTCCAGAACTCTGATTAAATTCTCAAATTTTGTTTCTAATACTATAAATTTCTTCAGCTAGATATAGTAATTGATTTTATGGTCACATATAAATAATGTGTTTTATTTTCTTCCTTATACAGCCCCTAGTTTGGAAAGCTAGCAGCTCTGCCATAAAACATCAGGAGATCTTTGTAATCTTGTGAGTACTCAAATCCCAGACTCTCTGAAAGGAAAGTTTTAATACTACCCTTAACTAGCTGAAGGCAGCAGTGAAATGGATCTAACTAAAGCTGCAACAAAGCCCCAACCCAGGTCAACTACAGATTAGATTTACTCAGCCCCTCAATACTAGCAGGCATGCCATTTCCTGGGAGTAAATATTATTTATTTTAGTCTTTACAGTTCTTTTACAAAAAATGTCTGGCAGACAATGAAAATTAGAAGATACATAAAGAATATGAGATCCATCGTCCACAGTGGAAATAGACAATAGAAGCAGATCAAAGATGGCAAAAATATTATATATCTTAGAATGAGACTTTAAAATAAGTATGATAAATAAGTATAATATATATGATAAATACCAAAGGAAAGGATAGCCAACATAGGGGAACAGATAAGGAATTCCTGAAGAGAGACAAAAACTATAAAAAATGGAAAAGCTGGAAATTAAAGATGCAGCCACAGAAATGAAGAATTCAATGCTATTAAAAGTAGACTGGAAACAGAAGAGGAAAGGATCAGTAAATTTGAAGATAAGTAAATAGAAATACAAAGAGAAAAAAGTGAAAAATAAAAATGGGAAAGAATATCTGAAATCTATAATCTAACATACATGTCACTATAGTCTCAGAAGGTGAGATGGGTGAGTGGTACAGAAAAATACTCAAAGAAATAAATTTATAATTTATCTTTACAAATTTCTTTAAGCATTCAAACAACTGTTTAAAGAAAAAATAATAACAATATGTAGTGGAGTTTATAGCCTGTGTAGAAGCAAAATATGTGCCAACAAGATCACAAAGTAAAGGATGAGAGGTGTAACTGGTACTGTATTGTAATTTTCTTACATTGTTCATGAAACAGTATGTGATAATCATGGATATATGCTTCTTGGACTTCTCTTCAAGAAAAACTTGCTATTCAGCTGCAAGAAAGGCAGCTAGAAGACATCAGTCAGCTCTTTGCAGCTCAGGGAACACTTTAGTTTTCAAACCTAGGGCATGCTCTTTCTGGCTTGTCCCCAGCCAGGGACTTAGCATGATATTTGTAGTAGGGTCTGGTCATTTCTTTCCAATGTGAAACTGCTCTAATGGGCAACCTTTGCTCTAGAACAGTGTTTCTCAGCCTCAGCACTATTAATTTTGAACTGTTTAGTTCTCTCTGGTGGCAGGTTATCCTGTGCATTTCAGGATGTTTAGCTGCATCTACCCAAGTTATGACAAAATGCTCCCAGATGTTGCCAAATGCCCCCTGGAGAGCAAAATATCCAATTGAGTCCTGCTGCTCCAGAACTCTGCTCCAGAGTTCCTTTTGGATTGGCTGGGACTTTGCCAGATCTGCATCATGGTCTGAGGTTTTGTCTGGCCAATCCTGCTCCCTCCCACTTTCCCTTTCACAGGTGTTAGATCTGTATTGCATTCTGAAAGTTTTCCCTGGTCAGTCCTGCTTTCTCCATATGTATCTTTATAGGCATTAGCCTTCAATAATCCTCTTGCATTCTTAACTCCATCTCAGTGTCTGGTTCCTGGAGGACCCAACTGACATACCATATAGTATGGAAAGTTAATTGTGATAACTTATTGGTGCATATTATATTATCTAGAGCAACTATCATACAAAAGTTACAGCTAAAAGTCCCACAGAGGAGATAAAATAAAATATTGAAAAAACACTCAGTTTACTCAAAAGAGGGTAGGAATGGAAGAACACAGAAGAATTAACAGATGGGACAGTTAGAAAACACATGCTAAAATGGTAGACCTAAACTTAACCAAATCAATTCTTACATTAAATGTAAATGAATAAGCATAACAGTTATGAGGCAGAATATCAGAATGGATAACTAACTCTATACTGTTTACAAGAAATACACTATCAATATGAAGACAGACCAGTTAAAAGCAAATTGTGGAAAAATATATATGGTGCAGGAACTAATAAAGTTGATGTGGTTATATTAATACCAGACAAAATAGACTTCAAGACAAAAATATTGAGAGGTAATTTTCATAATGATAAAGATCTATTAATCAATATGATCTAACAATCTTTAATGTATATGCATCTACATAATGTATATGAATTACATAAAAGGGAGAACTAGATATGTTCACAAATCATAGTTAAGATTTTAACATCCCATAGTAACTGATAGAAAATTTTTAAAAATTTCATTAGGGATAGTAAAGATAATCAGTGAAAGCTACAAAATATTGCTGAGACAAATTTAAAAAGACTTAAATGGTGAGATATACTATGTTCATAGATTTGAAAACTCAATATTATTTCTACAAAAAGTAAACCCTCATGAGATTTTGATTGGGATTGCATTGAATCTGTGGAACTATTTTGGGGGAACTGACATCTTAAAAATGCTGGGTCTTCCCACACATGAGCATGGTATATCTCCATTTATATAGGTCTTAGTTTTTCTCAGCAGTGTTTTGTAGTTTTTAGTGTATAGGTAGTTGATATTTCTGTCAGATTTATTCCTAAGTATTTAATATTTTTGATGCTATTGTAAATGGTATTGATTTTAATTTCAATTTCTGATAATTCAATGCTAGTATATAGAAATACATTTGGTTTTTGGATAATGATTTTATATCCTACAACCTAGCTAAACTCACTTATTAGTTCTAGTAAATTTTTTGTAATTTCTATGAGATTTCATACATAGATGATCATGTGAACTGGGAACCAATCTGTATGCAATTTTATTGATTTAATAGATATGTGACTATTTGGGTTATCTAGTTCTTCGTGAGTCAGCTTTGATAGTGTTTTTCTTTCAAGGATATTTATGTTTTTGACTTCATTGTCATAAAGGTGATCATAATATTCCTTTATTATCTTTTAAAAATATCTGTAGAATCTCTAGTGATATTATCTCATTCAATCCTGATATTGCAATTTGTGTTTTCTCTCTCTTTTACTGGTCAATCTGGCAAGAGTTTTGTCAATTTTATTTATCTTTTCAATGAACTAGCTTTTGCTTTCTTTGGTTTTCTATACTGTTTTACTGTTTTGTATTTAAATGATTTCTGTTTGGATCTTTATTATCTCTTGCCTTCTAATATTTTTGGGTTAATTTTCCTTTCTAGTTTCTTAAGGTGGAAGCTGAGGCAATTAATTTTCTTCCCTAATGTAGGTGTTTGGTGCTATAAATTTTCCTCTTTTAAACTACTTTAGCAGACTCTCCCAAATCTTCATATATTATGTTTTCATGTTCATCCAATTCAAAATACTTTCTAATTTCCCTTTTCATTTCTTCTTTGACCCATGGGTTATTTATACATGTTCTCTGATCACAATGGAATTAAATTAGTAATCAAAAACTGAAAAGTATCAGGAAAGTCACCAAATATTTAAAAACAAAATAACACATTTCTAAATGTGACTGGTGGTGTGACCCAACACATGGTGTATCCTGGAGAATGATCCATGTGCACTTGAGAATTTATTCCCTGCTGTTTTGGGGGTGCAATGTGCTATATATGTTTGTTAGGTTTAGTTCATTTGTTATATTATTCAAGTTTTCAGTTTCCTTATTGATCCTTTTTCTAGGCATTTTATATTTATTGATAAGAATAGTAATTTGAGGTCTCCAACTATTATTGTAGAAACATCTATTTCTCCCTTCAGTTTTGCTGTTGTTTGGCTCATGGATTTTAGACATCCTCTTTTGGTGTATATATATTTATGATTGTTATTTCTTCCTGCGGTATTGCCCCTTTTAGTAATATATAGGCCCTCCTTTGTCTCTTACAACAGTCTTGCCTTTACAGTCTATTTGGTCTGATATCAGTCTAGCTACCCCAGCTCTTTTGATTACTTTTTGTGGGGAATATCTTTTTCCATCCTTTCACTTTCAATCTATTTGTGTCCTTGGATCTAAGGTGAGTCTCTTGTAGACCACACATTGATGGATCATATTTTTTATCCACTCTGACAGTCTGTGTCTTTTGATTGGGGAGTTTAATTTTTAACATTTAATGTTATTACTCTAAAGGTAGTACTTACGTCAACCATTTTATCCTTTGTTTTTTATAGGGCATATATTGTTTTTGTGTCTGTTTTTACCCATTTAGTTAACTAAGTGATATTATGATATTTAGTTATGACATTATTTACTTCCACATTTTCTTCCAAACTTCTCTCTCTTGTCTTTTATTTTCAGCTGCAGAACTTCTTGTATTCTTGTATTTCTTGTAGGGCAGATCTCTTGTTGATGAACTCTCTCAGTTTCTGTTTTCTGTGAATATTTTCAATTCTCCCTCATTTTTGAGGGACAATTTTGCTGTGTAAAGAATTCTTGAATGGCAGTTTTTTCTTTTCAGTACCTTCAATATATCATACCACTGCCTTCTCACCTCCTTGGTTTCTGCTGAGAAATTGGCACTTAATCTTACTTTTCCCTTGTATATGACACATCATTTTTCTCTTGCTACTTTCAGGATTCTCTCTTTATCTTTGGCATTTGATATTCTGATTAGTATATGTGTCAGAGTTGGTCTGTTAGGATTTATTCTATTTGGAGTATGTTACACTTCTTGGACATGTATATTTATGTTTTTCATAAGAGTTGGGAAAATTTCAGCCATTCTTTCCTCAAATATTCTTTCTGCCCCCTTTCTCTTCTTGTCTCTTTCTGGGACTCCCATGACACGTATGTTTGTGCGCTTTGTACTGTCATTCAGTTCCCTGAAACCTTGGTCAATTTTTCCCATTCTTCTCTGTCTGTTCTGTGGGATTTCAAATGTCCTATCTTCCAGTTTGCTATTCTTTCTTCTGCCTGTTCAAATCTGCTGTTTTATGACTCTAGTGTATTTTTTTAAATCTCTTGTACTGTCCCATTCATTCCCATAAGATCTGTTATTTTTCTTTGCATGTTTTCAAATCTTCTTTAGGCTCACCCAGTGTCTTCTTAATATCCTTTATCTCTTTAGCTATGTTTTCCTTCATTTAGAAGATTTATTTGAACATCTTTGATAGTTGTTCCAAATACTGTGTCTCCTCCTACTTTTTAATTTGTTCCTTTGACTGGGCCATATCTCCCTGTTTCTTAGTGTGGCTTGTAATTTTTTGCTGATGTCTGGGCCTCTGATTATCTTGATGAGTTTACTCTGAATGTTGGTTTTTCTCTCTTGTTTAGGGTTTTGTTGTTGATTGGATCAGGGCTCTTCTTTGAAACTTTGTTCATCAATATTTCCTGGCCAAAACATTGCCATGGACCCATAAATGGGGCAGAGACCAATTCCAAAATTCCCTGGGGAGAGGGTCAAGAAAAGACACCAAAAAGCCTTTCTGTCAATTTCTCAAGACTGCACTTTCCTGGTCTTCCCAGCAGATGGCGCTCTTTGGCCACCTGTTCCCTATACCCCTAAGAAGGTAGGGTGTTTTACTCCTCTGATGACTCTGCCTCTCCAGTGGAATTAAAGCAATGGCGTGCCACCGCCTGCCTGGGATGGGGTAAAAGATCGGGGCCTAGCTGTTTAAATTCATCAGTCCAAAGCTAGGTCAGCCCTGGGCCATGTCCCCCTCTGTTCTTGGGGAGGAGGACTTCTGTGGACCTCCCAGTCTGCAGCAGCCAGCTAGGCAGGGTCCAGACCCGACCTGCTCAGGACTGGGCGATGGGTGCCAGCAGCAGTGGCCAAACGAGTTACTCACAAGTCTTTCCCCACAGTTTCTCCATCTCTTTGTTCCACTCTTCCCTGGATGCTGCATAGTACTCCCCCTAGCCTCCAGAGCCCCAGAACAGTTGTTTTGGACAGTTTCTGCCAGCCCATTAGCTGTTTTTGGAAGAGGAGTGAACCCTGCAGCTCCCTACTCCGCTATCTTCCCAGAAGTTCTCCCAATACAGTTTGTCTTTTAAGACCAAGGTCACAAAGCTCATTAGGGATGGAGCTGTACCTATAAATTGTCTCCTACCATTTAGGAAAATGTTTTTTTTTTAAATCACTCTTCTATTAGGACTTCATCATGGAAGGAATATGCTGTTTCAGAGGCCAGAAGGCCAAATCAAGGTATTGGCTAGAAGGCTTGCTTCCCCCTAGAATCAGTAGTGTTCTGGCTGGCTGGTTATCTTTGGCATTCCTTGGCTTTTTTGTCATGTGGCAATGTCCTCTCCCCTAATTTCATTTTTATTTCATTTTTTTAGTGTACCATTTTGAGTCTCTCCTCATTTCTTTCTGTATATATGTTTCAGATATTTTCTTTGTAGTTTCCATGGGTCTTAAGTATAACATCCTAAATCTATAAGAAACACATTTGATTTGATATCAACTAAAATTCAATAGTATACACAAACACTGTTGCTATGCCCCTCCATCTCCCCACCTTTTTGGTATACTTTTTACAATTTTTATCTTTATATATTGTATGTCCCAAACCATAGAGTTATCATTACTTTATGCATTTAATTTTGAACTTGGAAGAAGTAAAAAGCAGAGGTACATACAAAAAAAAAATACAATACAATAGCACTGGCCTTAATAATTACCACATATGGTTATTGTTAGCAGAAGTCTTTATTTCTATGTTGCTTTGATATAATTTCTAGTATTCTTTCTTTTCAGTTTTAAGAACTCCTTTTATCAGTTCTTGTAGTGATGATGAACTCCCTCAGGTTTTGTTTATTTGGGAATGTCTTCATTTTCCCCCTCATTTTTTGAGTCTCGATGGATATAAAATTCTCGCTTCATAAAATTTGCCTTTCCTTTCAGCACTTTATGTTTTTTCCCCACTGTCTTCTTGCCTGCATGAATTCTGATGAGAAATTGACACTTAATCTTATTGGGACTCCAATCTACATAACATGTTGCTTTTCTCTTGCAACTTCCCAAACTCGCTCATTGTACTTGGTATTCAACAGTTTTCTTTCTATGTGCCTGAGTGAGGTTCTCTCTTTTTTGTTGAATATATCCTGTGTGGCATTTGGAATTCCTGAATGTGTATATTCATATTTTTCATTAAATTCTGGAAGTCTTATGCCATTATTTCTTTGATTATTCCTTCTTCCACTTTATCTCTTTCTTTTCCTTCTGAAATTCCCATAATACATATATTAGTATGTTCACTGGTATCCCACAGATATCTTAGTCTCAGTTCACTTTTTAAAATTCTTTTTTCTTTATGCTCCTCAGCCTGAATCATTTCAGTTGTCTTGTCTTTGAGACCACTGATTCTTTCTTCTACTAGCTCCAATCTGGTGTTGAAACTCTCTAGCGAGTTTTTCATTCAATTATTTTGGTGTTCAACTCCAGTATTATTATTTGGTTCCTTTTTTATAATTTATATATTTTTTGAGATTCTTATATTGTGCATTCATCATTTTACTGATATCTTTTTGTTCTTTCCCTGTGTTTTCCTTTCTCTCCCTGTGTGTACTGAAGTTAATTTTTAAAATCTTTGTTATCTCCAAGGTCTCATTCTCTTCATTAATGGTTTCTGGACTTTTATTTTGTTCCTTTGTTTGGGCCATCATTTCATATCTTTGTTTGTTTTGTTATCTTTTGTTGCACACTGTACATTTTAATGTTTTAGAGTTTATCTCTGGGATTTAGTTCCTGAGCTGTCTGTGCCTTAAGTTTGTATTCAGTTAATGCTATTACAAGGATTTTCTTGAGTGCTAGGAGCCTACAAAAGCAAGCAAACCAATGCAAAGAACACCTTTACAGTCTTTGCAAATTGGTTCTGCCCTGGCTTCTGTGCTTCTTCAGAATTTAACCCTCCTATCAAGAAGATCAGCCTGAGGTGCAAGTGAATTGCAGGGTTCTTTCCATCTTTTCCATGCTCACTAGTGGTCTTAGAAATTCCCCTCTTTATAGAAATTCTAATGTTCAGCCTACTCCCTATGAATTAGACTTTCCACTTTCCAGATGCTGTATTGTATGTTAAAGCTGCTAATCCTTTGCCCGAGGCTGCTTATACTTAATTGTTTCTTATACTGTTTAAATGTATGCAAGCTACTTCTGCCTGCAGGGAGGGCAAGTCAGATATGAGTTTCCTAGTTCATTTCATCAGGCTGCTACCCAATAGATTGTCACTGACATATAGGTACCCCAATATGCACACAGGAGTTTTTCTGCTCCCTTAAAAACAGGGTTAGGGGCACACAATGGGGAGTGTAGGTTAGCTCTACACTGTGCTAGGCAGGGTTTGGAGAAGGGCCAACAGGGGTGTCATGAGCTTTTCCAAACAGTTTAAAACCCTTTAGGGGGAGGGGAACAGTACCCTGTTGTGTCTTATGTTGCCATCATGATTCAATGAGAAGTCTCTGATGCTTATTCTTGAACTCAGATATTCAATAGTGGCATCCTGCCTCCTTCTTAATGATATATTATAAGTACTAATTACCTTTTAAAATATATATTTTTTTCTTAAAACACTGGTTTCTCTTTCTTGCATTGAACCCTACAACATGCTTCTCTGAAAATGCTTCCTAAGGCCAATATGGCACATATTGGACTTAGCTGTTTAAACAATAATGAGAGGATTTTAAATTCAGATATGCTCAAAAATTGGGAATTAACATACTTTATACACAAGTATACTTCATAAGGAATGCATTTCATGTACAGGAGTAACCACTGATTTTGGAAAATGAAAAGTTGGAAAGAATAATGAAATTAGGTTATTTGGGATGAAATGCATTTGCTCATTTGAACCCAGAAATTTTTGAATCATGTAAGGAAATATGTGTCATGGTTTATTCAACATTCATCATTTTCAGAAGCCAGAAAAGAACTATAAAGTTAAAAAGATTTTTTAAATAAACATTAGGGTTCCTTAAAACTGAAAAGCACATCTGTCCATTTGTACACTATTGCCAATATGTATTTTTATCTACAATAGTCTACAGTATAGAAAACGGCAATGAAAATGGTTTTGTGTTTGGATTCTAACCCACCCTCCTGGTCATATTTTAAGTATGTTGAGGGGAAAGAAAGATTTTTAAAAAATATTTTGATATTTTTACTCAAAATAAAAGATAATATTTGAATAAGAATTACAAAAGAAAGAATGAAGGTAAACAAAATCAATGTATTTAAAATTTGTCTCCAATACCATTAAAATAACGATATACTCTAAATCATATAGGGTGATTGCTGTTTCCTTTTAGTGGAGGTATAATTAACATACACTAAGAAGCACAGATTTTCCAGGTACGTTTCAATAACTTTTTTTTTTTTTTTTAAAGATTTATTTATTTAATTTATTTATCCCCCCCTTGCCGCCCGTGCTGCCGTGTCCATTCGCTGCATGTCTTCTCTGTGTCTGCTTATCTCCCCCTTGCTGTGAGGTCTTGCCGCATCAGCCCACCGCACCACGCGAGCCGACCTGCCCTCACAAGGAGGCGCTGGGAAGCGAACCCGGGGCCTCTCATATGGTAAACGGGTGCTCTATCCACTGAGCCACACCCGCTTCCCGTTTCAATAACTTTTGACAAATGTATTTACCTGTGTAAGCCACACCCTTCTCAAGCTATAGTATATTTTCATCATCCTAAAATCATCCTACATGTACCTTCCCGTTCAATCCTCATTTCCCCACCCAAGGTAGAAATTGTTCTAATATCTCTCACAAAGATTAATTTTACCTATTCTAGATTTTCACATGAATGAAAATTTTGTATTTTATCTTTTATGTTTTGACCTCTGGTTGATTTTATTGGTAGTTCCTTCTTTTTTATTGCTGAGAAGTATTCCATTGTGTAGGTGTTA
>JAQZBX010004197.1:14440-61528 GCA_029593785.1 Cabassous unicinctus | reverse complement strand
GAGAAATTGCAGAGCTGACATGGACTGAAATTCACTTCAGGCACCTTTTTGAATCGTTTGGAAGTAGACAAAATGGTCTCTGGGTCTGCTTTTCCATTTCCCATTGTTGGTTAAGTCGCAACGTGTTTCATGTGAGGAATGCTAAGCCTAAGCACATTTTAGCTGGGGAGAAAGGAAGCAAAGACTATCAGGGAAAAACTTCAAGAAGCATGGAATTGGCATTCAGGAAGTTAACTTTGCGTTCTCCATAACTAACTGCCTTCCCTGTCACTATGAGGCCAAGTCTCTGTCCTTTTGCAAAGATGATTCAAGTTCTCCAATGGAAAAATGCAAAATATTCTCACCACCTATCTCATCTGTGTGAGTCACACAGGTTCAATATATAGTAGCTGTACATTTCTTTTGCATGTCAAATTAACAGCAAAGTCTGCTGAATTTTCAGCACAGTCTGGAAGGCAGGAATATACATGTGTGTATATACATATATACACACACACACATAAATATATATGCAATACACTAGGAAATTTATATACATGTTTTTCCCAGTATATCATATGCTTCATAGTCTGACCAGTGAAGTGAAGATTGTTTGGGGAGTTTGGTGAAGACTTAAATAGCAGCTCTCTTCCCTGTAAATGGGGAGAGAAAGACCTGAGAGATGCAAATGGTGTCACCAACTGTATTTAGATTCTGAATCTCAGGTGAAGATATTGAGGTGAGGACCCTTTCCAAAGGGAAGGGAATGTCCCCATGAGATACAGGAAGCATAGAGACTTGCTGGCCTACAATTTGACTGGGAAAGAAGGAGAATATCATGCAGTTGAATTTATGAAACCAACTTCTATAAAAGGAACGAGTATCACAAGAGAAGGAGGAAGTTGTGGGAGGTCCCTGATGACTCTCATGAGTAAAGAAATGAAAAACAGGCCTGGAATAGCACCCACAATATCTAATGCTTACAAACCAATCACAGAGCCCAGGTAATGTTAGAATCGAAGAGAATTTGGTATAAAAACACAGGACAAGGTGATTGTGTGGTAATGGCTGAAACTTGGCGGCATAGTTTCTGCCTACCCTTGGTTGTCAATACTGATACCCTCTGACTCTTTCATTGTTTTTATGTGCTTATTATAAATGCCTGTGGTAAATGCTTATTATAAAAAATTCAAACCACACAAAAAATAAAAAGAAGAAAATTAAAATCACTCTGTATCCTTTAACCCATAGATAACACTGTTAACATTTTTGTCTTTATTCACATTTCACAAATACACACATGCTCCAATATAAACAATTTTATTTAAATAAGATCATACTATAGTAGCAAACCAAACTATTCTCTGACTTTTCTTCATCCAACAGCATTGTTGTAGACAGATTCAGATCTACATCATAATTTTGTTTTTTGCATGGAATTTCATTGTGAATATGCACACATTCCAATTTACTTTAAATATTCCTATTCATATATATTTAGGTTTTATCCATTTTTCCACTAATATAAGTAATTCTTCAATTACAAATTTTGTATATAATTTTCCATTTGTGTACTCATTTCAGGATAAATTCCTAGATGTCGGATTACTGAATCAAGGTATATGCACATTTAACATTTTAACACCAATGCCACATTGCCTTCCAAAATTTACCAGTTTACGCTTTCATGTATAGTCATGATTTTTAATTTAGAAGGACTGAAAAGTAAATTAAAATACAAAATGAGTTGAGGCATGCAAATTTTGCTACGGAAAAAACTGCTTTTAAAATTGTATTTGCAAAAAAAAAGATTACAGAAAGGAAACATCCACTGTCCCTCTATTCTTAGCTGATATCCACTGTCAGCTTCACACCCTCCATTCAGTGTTACCTCCTATATCAGAGGAAGAGGTGCCTCCATTTCTTTCTGAAGCTCTTCATAGATTTGTCACTTCCTCACTCCATAAAATACTTCCTTTTGACCTAGAAACGTGTTCAAATCATCTACATGCTAAAAGCAGTTCTCTTGACTGTGTCTTCTCATCAAGTTTTGACTCAATGCAAAAGAAAAATTTGCCCAACCCAAAGCATATGAAAGTGCATACAAAAATTCCCACTATACAATCCTAAGCCTGACAGAAAATCTCTGGCACTCTTGAAAACCTTTTCATGCTTTTGTGACATAAAACAGACCAATAATCAATTCCAAGATACAATTTATAATCCCTCCCTGAACAGATTAGAATTTAATGTGTAGAATCCTTTCTCACAAGGTATAAACACCCTCTTTGGGCTTTTTGGTATAAGGTCCTTCCTCTTTCTGGTGGTCTTTGTGTTACTCTATCTGCCTTCCTCCATTTTATTGCAATATTCAAGAATGTTCTACAAGTTCTGCCTCTACTACCTTTCTAATTATTCTTCAACTGACTGCAATATAATTTCTCCTGCCTTCCAACTAACCAATGCTGCTTTGGCAAAGGTCAACAAAACATGGCCTTAATTTACAAATCCAGTGGTATATTTTTACTTTGCATTCTGTGTGGTCTCACTGTCAAATTTGATCACTTCTGTCTTGAAAATTTCCCCCAGTTCTGGTTTCCTCAATACTGTTCCTCCATTATTCTCCTCTTACCTCTCTGATTTCTTCTGGTTATTCATTTTTTCTGCTTCTTTTCTCTTAACTCACCTTTTAAACATACTTTTTCCTCAAGGATTCTGAATTAATCAGGTTTTGCTGCATAACAAACCACTACAATATTCAGTGCTATAGAACAACAATGATTTACTCTATTTTTATGGTTGCAAGTTGGCTGAAGATCTGGTTACCTAGGCAGAGTTCTACTGTGTTTAAATACAAAAATAAGTTGGCTCCAGATCTGCTCCAAGTGTCTCTCATTCTTCTTGGACCAGTAGCCTAATTGGGGCCTATTCTTTTCATGGCAGTGGCAGAAAGGCCAAAAGGCAAGTTCAACCATAAACGTACGTTTCAGCTTCTGCCTGTGTTAGGTCTGCTAATATCCCATCTCCCATAGCAAATCATATGGTTGGACTCAAAGTTAAGGGTAGAGGATGTATTCTGTGATTGTCATGAAGCCCTAACAAGGGGTGACTGCATATTACTAACACAGGTGAGTGAAGAATTGGTGGTTAATAATTATGATCAATAAACTACTCATTACCAAGAAGGACCTGTATGATCTGACCTCTATAGTACTGATTCTTGACACGTTTCCTCTTTGTTACAAAGTGCCAGACACAAGAAATGCCTTTCAGTTCCTCTAATGCCATAGTCTTTTTGCTTAGTCTATACAATCTTCAGGTCTTAGCACAAATGTAACTCTGTCAGACAAGTGTTCTGAATCACTCCAGATTAAGTCTGATTCCCTTGTTATATTTTCTTATAGATTACCATAGTTCATTTTTGCACTCACCATGCTTATGATGAAATAACTGTTTCCATGTGTATGTATGTATTTAATAATCTTTTTAGCATGTACATTCCTTTAAGGTAAGAATTTATTTTTTAACTATTATATTCCTAGTACCTCTTTTTGACAGATGATATAATAGATGCTTAATAAATGAAGGAGATAGCGAATCTATATGCTCTTCTTTGGCAATTTCATTTCATTTCTGAAATCTTTCTTGGGCTCTGTGATGATTAAATGTGTCAACTGGGCCAGGTGATGGTGTCCAGTTGCATAATTGTAATAAACATACTCAGCAACTGGCATAATCCCCACCTTGGTTCCCTGGCTGGTGGAGTGAGGGCTCTTATGGTAGGAAGGGCCAAGTGGAAGCCAATAGAACTGCCACTACTTAGCAAAATAGTAAACTTACATCCCCATTCAACTCTCCTATTCAGCCTGTGAATAAAACAGATGGATCTTGGAGGATGACAGTGGAATATTGTAAACTTAATCAGGTGGTGACTCCAATTGCAGCTGCTGTTTTAGATGTGATATCATTGCTTAGCAAATCAACACATCTCTTGGTACCTAATATGCTGCTATTGATCTGGCAAATGCTTTTTTCTCAATTGCTGTTAGTAAGGACCACCAGAAACAGTTTACTTTAAGCTGACAAGGCCAGAAACATACCTTCACTGTCCTACCTCAGGCATATATCAACTCTCCACTATATGTCATAACCCAATCTTCAGGGATCTTCATGATCTCTCCCTTCCATAAGACATCACACTGGTCCATTATATTGATGATAATGTGTTAGTTGGACCTAGTGAGCAAGAAATAGCTGCTACTTTAGACTTATTGGTAAGGCATTTGCATGTCAGAAGACAGGAAGTAAATACAACAAAAATACAGGGGCCTTCCACTTCATTGAGATTTCTAGGTGTCCAGTGGTGTGGGGCATGTTGAAAAATGCCTTCTAAAGTGAATAATCTGGACACTCCTGCAACCAAAAGAGAGTAAAAATGCTTATTTGTTCTCTTTGAATTTTGGAAACAACATAGTCTTCATTTGGGTATGCTACTCCAGCCCATTTTCCAAATGACCCAAAAACATGCTAGTTTTTATTGGGGATCAGAACAAGAGGAGGCTCTGCATCAAGTCCAGGCTGCTGTGCAAGCTGCTCTGCTACTTGAGTCATATTATCCAGCAGATCCAATGGTCCTGGAAGTATCTATAGCAAACAGAAATGCTGTCTCAAGCCCTTGGCAGGCCCCTATATGAGAATCACAATACAGACCCTTAGGATTTTGGAATAAAGCCTTGACATCTTCTGCACATAACTACAAACTACTGTTGAGAAACAGCTTTTGGCCTGCTACTGGGCTTTAGTGGATACTAGATGCTTAACCATGGACCACCAAGTTACCATGAGACCTGAGTTACCTATCATAAGCTGTGTGTTGTCTGACCTGCCAAGCCATAAAGTTGGGCATGTACAGCAGCACTCCATCATAAAATTGAAGTAGTATATCCGATGTTTGTGGATAGACCTTTCTGAGTGGGCAAAAAGCATGAAGATATTTGTGCCCCATGTGAAAATGCACCAAAATGTGACTTCAGCAGAAGAAGATTTTAATATTTAAGTACATGAGATGACCCGTTCTGTGGTTACCAGTCACCCTCTTTCCAAAGCCACTCCTGCCCTTGCAGGAACAAAGTGGGCTCAGGAACAAAGTGGCCATGGTGGTAGGGTTGGAGGTTATACACGGGCTATACACAGGCTCAACAACATGGGCTTCCCCTCAACAAGGCTAATCTGGCTAGGACCACTGCTGAGTGTCCAATCTGCCAGCAGCAGAGATCAGCACCCAGTCCCTGATAAGACACCTTTCCCTGAAGAGATTAGCCTGCTACCTGGTGGCAGATTGATTAGATTGGACCACTTCCATCATGGAAGGGGCAGCAATTTGTTCTAACTGGAATAAACACATACTCCAGATATGGGTTGCCTTCCCTGAATTCAGTGCTTCTGCCAAAACTACCATCTGTGTACTTACAGAATCCCTTAACCATTGTAATGCTATTCCACACAGCATTGCTTCTGATAAAGGAACCCACTTAACAACAAATGATAAGTGGGAATGGATACTTTCTCATGGATTTCACGGTTTTTATCATGTTTGCCAACATCCTGAAAGAGCTGCATTGATAGAACATTGGAATGACCTTTTGAAGGCTCCATTATCATGCCAACTAAGTGGAATACCTTGCAGGGCAATGTTCCCCAGAAGACTGTGTATGCTCTAAATCAGTGTCCACTGTATGGTGCTATTTCTCCCATAGCCAGGATTCATGGATCTAGGAATCAAGGGGTGGAAATTGGGGTGGCACCATTCTCTATTTCCCCTGTGCTTTCTGTCCCTAAAAAGTTAAGCTCTGCTGGTCTACAGGTCTTAGTTCCAAAAGGAGGAGTCCTTCCACCAGGAGACACAACAATGATTCCATTGAACTGAAATTTAAGACTGCCACCTGGTCATTTTGGGCTCCTCATGCCTCTGAATCAACAGGCAAAGAAGGAAATTATTGTACTAGCTCAGGTAACTGATCCTGACTATCAAGGGGAAATATGACTGCACCTACACAATGGAGGTAAAGAAGAGTTTCCTTGAAATACAGGATATCCCGTAAGTTGCCTTTTAAAGTACTATCATGCTCTGTGTTTAAAGTCAATGGAAAATTGCAACAACCCAATCCAGGCAGGGCTACCAATGGCCCAGAGACTTCAGAAATGAAGGTTTGGGTCACCCTACCAGGCAAAGGACCACGGCAAGCTGAGGTGCTTGCTGGGTGTAAAAGGAACATGGAATGGGTAGTGGAAGAAGGTAAAAATAAATACAAACTACTACCACATGACCAATTACAGAAATGAAGACTGTAATGGTCATGAATGGTTCTTCCTTGTTTTGTTGTGAGTATGTCTGTATATGTGCACAAAGCAAATATTTTTGTTTTCTTTCCTATCTTATTCCTTTATCCTAGGATATAACTTGTATTAGTTTCATTTCATAGTATTTAAATTATATGATATCAAGTTTAAGAGTGAATATTACCCAAGGACTTGTACCCTATTCTTGAGAGATTTAGTGCATTTCCAGTTGTACACAGGGCAGTTGATTATTGTTAGATGAAAATATTGTTACTGTCTTTATTTAGAGTTTAAGTATGGCTTAAAGTGGTGTGTATGGCTGCCATGTTCACAAGGGTTAGACTGTGATGGTTAGGCTATGTGTCAGCTTGGCCAGTTAATGGTGCCCAGTTGTTTGATCAAGCAAGCCCTGGCCTGATTGTTACCATGAGGACATTTTGTGGACTTAAATCATCAGTAAGTTGATTGCATCTATGGCTAATTATATAGACACTCAAATAAGGAGACTGCCTTTGACCATGAGAGAAGTTTCATCTAATCAGGTTAAGGCCTTAAAAGTAAAGTGATGTCTTACTTTTTTTTCCATTTTGTTTTCAAAGAAGTTTTAGGTCACAGTAAAGCATACAGGGAACTCCCATATACCCAACATCCTCCCCTTTTCTCCCTTTCCGTATTAATACCTTTTTATATGTGGATGGTACATTTGTTACAAGTGATATACAAATAGGGAAACATAGCTACTAAACATGGTCAATGTTTTACATTATGGTTTACATTTTAGACCATATACTTTTATAAATTTTGATAATACTTAACATGGCATGTGTCCATCATTGCAAAATCATGAAGAACACTTCAAGTGCCCACTAAATACCCCTGTTCCATCTATTCTATTCCTCACTACCCCTCCCCTCAGGGCCCATGGTGACCACCTGGCTTCACTCCTTGGATGAGAAGATTCGTAGTTACTTGCAACAACATTGAAGTCTTGACACACTGGTGGCAGGGGAGGATCATTGGTGGGGGGTGTCAGTGATGGGGGATGCATGGGAGGGGGTTCACCTGGGGCATACCTATAAGGCATATAAATGTGTTCAATTGTTCATGGGGTATTGTCACAGTGTATGGAGATTCACATCTAACTGAAAGAATATTGAATTCTCATCCTAGGAAGCTCTGCCACATTCTCTAATGGGACAGCAACAATCCCCCAAGCACAGGGGCAATGATTAGCAAAGGAGGATGGTCCATGGGCCCTTGATATTGATGATTATGCTTATGAGCCTTTGCTCTTGAAACTTAGCCTAGTGTTATAGGGTGCATAAGAGTTACCTCCTGAGAGCCTCCTTGTTGCTCAAATGTGGCCTCTCTCTAAGCCAACTCAGCATATATATGCATTACCTTCCCCCCAGCATGGGACCTGACTCCCAGGGTTGAGCCTCCCTGGCACCGAGGGATTACTACCAAGCACCAACTAGCAATGCAACTGGAAAAAGACCTCAAATAAAAGGGGGAAAATGTAAAGACAAATTAGTTTATATGGCTAAGAGACTTCAAAGTGAGTCTGGAGGTCATCCTAGAGGCAATGCTTATGCCCATCTCAGCAGGATCTCATAGACTGCCAAAGTAGATACTACCCCAAATAGTGGGGCTCCTGAGGGTTCTGGAGACACCCAGGTCCTATGGTCAGGGCAGACAGCTCCAGAGTTTGGTGCCTGGGCAGTGGGCCCTACTTTTGAGTTTGTGCTCCTGAGAATGACAGAGTTGGACTCAGTTATGGCTTCCCTACACATGGTTCATCTGCCCCTTCTATTTGAACATATAGTTGGTGCTGGAGTTGGTAAGTGTATGTCCAAGAGAAAAATCTTTGGGCTTTTCATGTGCCAGCTGGGCCCTGAGTCTCAGTGGAGTTGCTACACCTACTCTCCAGTTCAGTGGGCTCACCCAGGACAACTAACAAAGAGGTGAGGATGGACAAGGACCATACCAAGGAAACAAGAGAGCTTACAACTGCAAGCAAGAGAGTCAAATCCATCAACTGTATGGGATCAAAGCCCCCTCTCAGTTATAGGTGAAGTGAGCATCACCTTACCAGAATCCTCAGGATTGGGGAATGAACTATGGACTAGAGTGGACTTACTGGTATTCTACTATAGACTTATTATGATTCTAGCAATGGGAGAAATTACAACATTGATGTGGGGGCAGTGGCCACTGGAGGCTCTGAGGGCAAGGAGAGGGAAAAACAGGTGTAATATGGGGGCATTTTCAGGACTTGGGAATCATCCTGAATGACAATGCAATTACAGATATAGGTCATTATATATCTCCCCATAACCTACAGAATTGTGTGGGTGAGAGTGTAAGCTACAATGTAACCTATAATCCATGCTCAGTGGCAATGTCCCAAATGCATTTATCAATTGCAATGACTGTATCACACTAATGAAGGATGTTGTTTATGTGGGAAAATGTGGGCGGTATGGGGAGTGGGGCATATGGGAATCCCTATATATTTTATGTAGTATTTATGTATTCTAAGTATCTTTTAAAAGATAAAAAATATATATTAAAAAAAAGTAGAAGTGATGATTTCATTAGTCAGAGGAGAAAATTTCCATCTCTACTTCAGCCAGCCAGCTTCTCCTTGAGAATTCATCAAAACCCTTCATCAGAGTTTCCAGCTTGCAACCTGCCCTACAGAATCTGAACTTGTGTATCCCCACAGTTGCGTGAGACAATTTTATAAAACCTCATAATATTTACAGATATCTTTTGTTGGTTCAGTTTCCCTAGAGAACCCTGACTAATACATGCTCCAAACAATATTTCCAATTGGATATTCCTTGGCCCCCTCACACCACACAGGTGGAGAAGTCAAATATTTCTTCTCCTGTTAATGAAAATATCACAATTCATCTATTCACAAGAGTGCAAACCAAAATCCTGGAAATTATCCCCAGCCCCCTGCTTCCCTGAACCTTCACACACCATTTGGCGCTAAAAGCTGATGCTTTTTACTTCTGAAATGTCTTTTTAGTTAGAAGCCTGAATTTTCTTCTCTGTCGTGAATAATATTGCTAAGCAAAGGAAGTCCAAGATGGGGTAAAACAATCTAAGAAAACACCTGGAAGCTCTAAATGTGTTCTAAGTTTCCTGGCCAAGATGAGTCACATCCTAGAGAGTGGTGAGTACATGCAAATGAGACCTCCCTGAGCAATTGCGAGGAATTGCCAAAACAGGAGATAAAGTAAAAGATTGGAAAATTAGAGGTGTGGAGCAGAGGGTTCACTACATGATTGAAAGTCTCAATTGATGCTGTGATATTACAGGGACTTAAACTACAATGTTCCACTCTCTGTCTTGGGGACAGGATTTCCAAAATACCTGTTTGCAGAGAAAAAAATTTTGCATACAAGCTGTAAGCTTTCATAAAAAAGTATAAATATGATAAGTGACCCTGACAGGGATAATAATAAGAAAAGAAAATAATTTTTTATAGAAAACAGTAGTATAGAATGCTAGTACATTTGCGTTTCGACATTTACTTGTTGGCCTTTTTTTGTTTTTTGAAGGACTGGAGATGATAATACCCCCTACTCCAGTTGACAAAATAGATGATATCTATTATTATCATTATGACATATTCATAATGTTTGCTTATACTGGATCTGGTTAAAATGTATGATTTTTATCATGAACATGTATCTTTACTTAGACAATAAATGTCCTTCTGATGTAAAAATATATTAAACCTAAATTTTAGTATTAAAAAATAGCCTTATCATTACAGAAACTAGGGGTGTCAGTTGTGCTGTGGTCTGTAAAATCAGGCAGGTAGTGGTGGGGAGAGACTGTAAGTGAAATATGTTTCGTCTTCCTTTATCTTTCTGAGATTTCATTCTTCAGTCATTAATTACTATGTTAAAATGTTTGCCTGAACTGCAAATCCACCTGAACTTCTGCTTGTCAAGTCACATAACTACAAACAGGAACAATGAGTAATGGTGGACATAGCAGGAGGGGACAAAGAGAGAAAGCAATGTAAATATGAAAAGAACAAATGAAAGTTTTTTAAAAAGTTGAAAATGTGTTTCTCTAGTAAATTGGCAGGGGTGAAATAGAGCATCTTTGCAAAGCAGCTGTCATATTAATAAATTAGCATGGGAGTAAAAAAATAGTTTTCACAGACAACTTTGTCCAAGATCTAGAAATCAAACTAAAATCTGTTTCTATTTTTTAATTTCAATAATGATAAGTATAAATCATTGCAGAACTAATATGTTGGTTAATGGCACAGGGAAATGTGGAATCCTTCTTACTCAAAATTTATTTAACTCCATAGTGTTGAATGATTATAAATGTATTTTGAAAGCCTAGTATTCTCTAGCCACTATTAGGTACATCTGTATGCTATTTTCTTTTTGTTCTTTCATTTATTCTTTCATTCAAAATATATTCATCAGGTGCCCACTATAAATCCAGCATTGTCTTAGGCATAGGGCAAAAGGCAATATACAAAACCATGCAAAAACCTTTGCTCCCTTGGAGTTTACTTTCTAGCAGGGCCAACAGATGAGTCCAGGGATGGCCTCCCTCAGAAGGTCTTTATAAAGATCAGAAGGATATGAGAGGGTGAGCCTTGTGCTTATCTGGAGGGAGAATGTTTCAAGGACAATCTGCAAAGTCCCTGAAATGGGAACAGGCTGGCACTCTGAAGAAACAGCAAGGAGCCCAGTGTGGCTGGAGAGGACTGAGCATTGAGAGAGTAACAGGAGTTGAGACCAGAGAAGTACTGGGTGCCAGATCATGCAGGGCCTCGGAGGCTGTTTTACAGCCTTTGGCTATTGTTGGGCATGATATGGGAAGCAAATGGAGGCTTTTAAAAAAACCTTTTAATTTTGAAATAATCTGAAATATATAGAGAAGATGCCAATATACCCTTCAGCCCTTTTCCCTTAATTTTAACAACTTTATATAACCATAGTACAGTTGTAAAAATTAAGAAATTAACACTTGTACACTATGACTAAATAAACTACAGACTGTTTGGATTCCCAGTTGTGGTAGTTTAAGTCTTTTATGGACCCCAGAAAATGATGTTCTTAAATTGATCCATTCCTGTGGATATAAAACTATTGTGAACATTTTATTAGATTAGATTAGATTAGATTAAGTTAAGGGGCATTTTATTAGATTACTCCAGTAAGACATAGTTCAGGGTGCATCTTAATCCTCTTACTGGTGTCCTTTATAAATGGAATGAATACACAGAGAAAAAGGCCACAGAGACAGAGAAACCCCCAGAGGCTGAGAAAGAAGGGCCCAGGAGCAGGAAGTTGAAATCAAGGAACACAGAAGCTGAGACAAAGCCATTGAAGCCAGAAGCTGAAAGCAATGAGGCTCAGAGGAGAGGGGAGAGATGAGCAGATGCTGACATGTGCCTCACCATGTACCTTTCCTATGAGACAGAAATCCAGGACCACCAGCACCTGGTCCTTGGCTGATGAAGCCTTGATTTTGACATTTTCACAACCTCAGAACTGTAAGCTTATAAGTTAATAAACCCTCATTGTAAAAGCCAACCCATTTCTAGTACATTGCCTTGGCAGCCCTTAGCAAACAAAAACACCAGTTTTTCCACTAATGTTCTTTATCTGTTCCCGGATCTAATCCAGGATACCACATTGCAGTTAGAAATGTAGGGTTTTGAGCAAAAGACTGAACTGACCTGATCTTCATTTTTTTAACTTTTTAAAATTGAAGTTATCATTCGTACATGAACATCCATAAACCAATAAGTGTATAGTAAAAGTTGTGAACTTACAAAACAATGGTACATATCATCATACAGGCCTCCCATACATTACCCCACCACCAACACCTTGCATTGTTGTGAAACAATTGTTACAAGCTATGAAAAAGCATCGTCAAAACATTATTACTAACTATAGCCAAAATCTTATATTTGGTGTATTCTTCCCCCAACCCACCCGGTTACTGACACCCTGTACCCTGTATTAGTATTATATATTTGTTATAGTTCATGAAACTGTGTTCTCATATTTGTTTGGTTAATCACAGTTCCTCTTCCAACACAGGATTCATTGTGTTATATAGACCCATGCTTTCTACAATCCATTCAAACTGTACACTCAGTGACTCTCTTACTCATCACAGAGTTGTGCTGTCATCACTTCAGTCAATTTTAGAATGTTTTCATTACTTCATTTTACAATATTACTCTGGCTGCTCTTAGAGACTAAGCCTAGAATGGGACAAGGAGGCAATTGCAATTTATCCAGGAGAGAAAAGATAGTGGCATGAACCAAAGGAGTAGGAAAAGAGATTAATAGAGGCGAACAGATTCTGGATGTATTCTGAAAGTAGAACCAACCAATTCCTGACTGGTTGAATGTGAATGTGGAAGAAAAACATCAAGGATGTCTACAAGGCTGTTGTGCAGAGCAACTAAAAGAATGAAGTTTTGCTTACTAGATAAATGAGAGCCAAGTTGGGTGGCGAGAAGAGGAGTGTAATTTTGTTAGGTCCCTTAGAATATAATACTAATAAAGATGCTCAATAAGTGTTAGTCTCCTCCCATTCTTTAATGTTCTTCATTAGTTTTATATTATGAGAGATCTAACAGAATTTTATTGTGAAGTTTGTTGTCATGTTATTTTAATGAGACTAAAATAAGTCCTGTTGTTAGGCCTCAAGGCAGGGCCTTTATGGATAACCAGAGATGGCATGAAGAAAACTTCAATATGAGAGTTAGGCAAACTCACATTTATTCCATTTGCAAAGGTAAGGAGCCAAGGTCATTCCAAAGTGACTCAGACCTGACTCCCCGTGCTGCGGTTTTATTCTTGCTTAAATACTTAAGTTATTATTTAGCATTTGCTTTGATTATGCATTAGCTTTTATGCATATGGATGAACATACATAGCTAGTTATATAATTGTATGATTAGTATGTTTAGGAATTCATGCTTGCACATACATTGCATGATCAAAAAAAGGGCGGATAACTCTACCCCAGGGTGGGAAATTTACTATGTTAATTAAAGTGAGGACAGCAAGGGGCTTCTTTTGCGCATGTCCAGCCAACTGGTTGAAGCTGGTGTTCATACTTCATTGTTTCAACAGGATGTTCTTGACCACCAAAAGCGGAATTTGGCAGAAAGAGAGGGTTGCATCTCATTGCCTTCTAATTTACATACAATTCTTTCCTTTGTATCCTGGCAACAGGGAGAGAAACAAGTTACTTTCAGGTATTCGTTCTTCCTACATCCATCACTGTGCCCTCATGATGATAATGCCTCGCTTGCACAGGACCACTAAAGACTTTATAATGCTTGAGTTGTCCTTGTGCTTCAGTACTCTCTGCTTCAGGCTAACAGGGCCAAAGAAAGAAAAATTTGATGTCAGGAGAAAATATAAAATTGGACTTTTCTCCAACAAGCTGTAATATAATATGAGGATCACTTAATTTGAGTAAAGCAAAAAAGTGGGGTTTCCCTCCAGATTGTTTGGCTTTCTATGTGATCAAGTATGGCCCTGCTAAAGGCCGACTCCAAGGGAGATTGGCCTCAGGCTGCTTCCCCTTTGTAAATGACTGTCACGATCAGAGGTTTGCACTCCAAGCCCAGGCTCAAGTTAATTACGCAATTAGTTTCCCTCACCTCCATTAAAATGTGGCATCCAATGTTTAAATATCCTTAATCTTACAGTCAACATTTATTTATTTATTTGCTAAATATTAATTGAATGCTGTTTCCATACCAGGCTCTGTACTATGCACAGGATATACAGTGGTGGGCAAAACAGATATAGTTCCTGTCCTCATAGCAGTTAATGTCCATTAAACTCTAGAGATGTAAGAATTAAAGAAATATTCTTTGTACATTTTTCATAAACACAGATCAAATATATGGACCTGTAAATACTATATTTGGAACTCATTTGATATTTACAGTGTTCTTATTTCACTTATGAAAAAGCAGTAAATACTTTCTAGTGCCTTATCCAGTGGTAGATGTTTTTCATGCAACTTGGTATTAAATAGGTGCAACCCAGTGCTTCCAAACGGGTATTAAAGTAACCAGCGACAAATTTCAGGACATATACTTAAAGAAGGCCTTATACGTTCAATAAAAGAAATTAGGGCTCAGAAATAGGATCAGTAGTCCAAGCTCAATTAGATCAATTGCCCAACTATGGCCCATGTTAGAGGAAACTTTACCTTTAGATTTTGCTTTTATGTTTATGTTTTAGGATATAACAGGGTCAGCTTATCTGAGGGTCCAATTAAGTACCACTGTACAGTATTGTGTACTGACAGAATGCTGTCACAAAGATCCCCATAATAAATAAAATGCAAAATACACTATATCAGGCAGTAACTACAATAGATTTAGATTCTCCTACTTATGTGTTCAGAGACAGAAGGTCAGGGTGCCCTGCTTAGCAAAATGTCTGAATCATGCAATTTAAGTCACTAGGTGATTCAACCACATGTTTTAAGGGTCAACCAAGAAATAAACCGAGCTGCAAGGCAACAAAAGCAGTCATTTGGGGTCTTGAATTACAATTTGGCCAGTATAGATTTAGGTAGCAACTCAAATTGTGCCTCATCTTGGGGCTTCCAAAAAAGAACTTTTAAAGAAAAAGAAGATTACATAAATTGATTATAATGGGTGGTTATTTGGGGCATTCCAAATGTCCTTCAAAGTATATAGTTTACTGATTTCTTTATCTTGTGGTTTGTTTATGGTGTCCAGATGTCCTCAAGGTTTTGAGAAACATCATCGCTTGTTGTTTTGCATACTTTGGCAGCTTGTGATATCTAGCTGAAAGGCATGCATAAGAGTAACTTCCTGAATGGCCTCCTGACTCAGTTTTAAATCTCTTAGTCATAGTAACTCTATTTTGTTTTATTTCTTTTCACATAAGTAATTACCTTTAAAGCCTGGAGAATTAAAGCACCATTCCACAGTCACCTGGCTCTCATTTCCATTAGTGTTAATGGCCCCTTCCATTTTCCTGGTAAATTTACATAGAGACCACATAGTTGTCCAAATAATAGCTACAATTATTTCTTAACATTTCATGCTGAGATTTATTAGTCTCTGAATGAATTGCATCAACTGTCAGGGAGATATTTCATGATGCTGTAGCTAAAGTGTCACCTACTAAAATGACACACATGGTATCCTAGAAAACTTGCTTTACTTCATTTTATTTGCTCCTAACACCGTTGGCATTTGTACACCTTTGCCAAGAATTTTAGATTATAAAGCTTAAAACTATTTAAAGTGAATTTTCTTAAAAATAAAGTTTTGGTTTTTTTATTGGAGTATCTTCTTACCTTAGCATAATGATTCATTTTTACCTTTTTAGTACGGAAATCCTGGAAGTACCTTCTTCTTTTTTGAAAGCTACCTTATTAAAACACCTTTCTTCCAGGTTACATATTATTTTAATGGTAGTGTTACTATTCTGAGATTCATTTTACAAGTTTCCTAAAGAAACAAGAAATATGTATTTGCGTAAGAGATACTAAAAATGTATTAATATTTCTTAATTTTAGTAAATTTAGAAAAGTAGTTCTTTTTAGTTAGTTTCACTGAATAAACAGACTGAGCAATGATGGGAAAAAGGTAATTGAAATAAGCAAAAAGTCATGTTTTATGTAATTTTCCAAAGAATTACAATAAAATTTGATGTTACTCAAGGCTGCCTATGAAGGCCATGAGTCTTATGACAATTGTTACATAAAATCTGGAAGATATCTTTTTTACGGGTGAATGTTATAAACTAATAATTCACAATGTTTGGCCAAAAGGTCTTTTTAACTTTTGATTTGCACAAATCCTTTAACCTGAAAGCTCCAACTCTCACTGTTCTATGTTCATTCTAGCAAAAGGATGATGTGAGTTATGTTATCAAACCTGACAGACAATCTGTATGCAATGATATTATCTTTATTTCTTCTTCTGAACAGACACACTCCTTTGCTAATGTCTAATAAAGTGTAAACAAAACTAATTGAAGCATAGTTTCTCTTATAAGATTTTAACTTTAAAAGTGTTGTTGCTTTAACTGTAATCACACTAACTTTATCAAAAGACATGCATATTGAAAATTGTGGGATTTGCATTGCAAGTACCATCATCTCGGCTGATATTGGTTACAGATACTAGGAAATCTGAAAATAAGAAACAGTACATTATTTCCTCTCTGTTATTATAAATACCTCTGTAAGAAAACTATCCATAGAATATGTCACTTCAGAAAACATCACCGAATAGGATGATACGTTATAGGTGTAAAAAAGAGGTCAATATTTTAATGGAAATAAAGAACACATGTATTTACCTGACAACATCTATCACACCTACAAAATTGTAGCTATTCATTATAATTTTGTGTGAACTTTCACGTATGAAGTAGGTATCAATTACTCACTATTAGCACGAACTGATCTTCTGGTTATCTTTAAAGTAGTGCTATAGTGATAGCACTAGTAATAGCTAACATTTATAGAATACTTACTCTTTGCTAGGTACCATACTCATTACTTGTATTTAAACAGTTGAAGAATATCACCATTTTCTTATGACATTCTTTGTGATCTTGGAAATAGCCAGTCAAGTTAATCACACAGTTGGTAAGCCATGAAAAAGATGATAGATAATTCACTGGAATTTCTACCTTGTGAGATTCCCACCCATGGCATTGTACACATTAGCATTATCATTTAATTTTAACCAATGGCACTAACTGGCCCATAAATCCTTAAGATTCTCAGACCTAAATACACATACTATGCACATCCCATAAAATTTATATGGACACTACGATCTCAGTTGTCTCAGTGTGTTTTATGTGCTATGAAAGTAACTTTCCAGGTAGAGCTTTAATATCTGAAAGGCACCAAGATATATCTATTATTTATACCTATTGGTATAAACATGATTTGAAAATCAATGACAAAAAAATCAACTTAATATACAAATCAGAAACCTACTTAAGTCAGTACAGTTTGAGAGTTTTCCACTTGACTTGCATTGAACCCCAGCGCTTTATTAAATTTTATGGGCTAATTTGCCCTAGGAGTCTAGGTTAACTACTGACAATCATATTTTGGGTTAAGGCCTTTTTAGCAAATCTCACATATGCCACACTCTAACCAGAAAGTTGAATCGCAGAACAATTGCTTCTTGATTGCAACCAAGCAATAATACTAACACTAGAAAATGTTTACATACAAGAAGGGCTTGAAGCCATATGGACAACAATTCTCTGGGTATTACATTAAGTCCTACATTTACACTCATTTTCAGTGCAGACAAGTGTATTGTTTTTTTGTTTAAGACAAGTAACATAAAACTGAAACAGAACAAGAAAATCCAAATGTTGGGAAATTTTAACTGCACAATTCTTAGAAGTGTATATATATATAAATTGCCGTTGTGAGAAGCTCCAACATCAGCCTTCACCACCTCTACTGTCTCCAAATCTGGCACCAAGTCATCTCTGTCAGTGACTGCAGAGAGAGACCTTGTGCTAAAAGCAATATTATGCAAGGTGCTAAAATGTCAGAGAAGTCACATAATTCATCATTTTTGGCTAAAATTCAGATTCCACAATGCATCATCTTGTTTCAGGATTGGCTTCAATCTCCTGTTTTAAACTTTCATCACTTTTGAACAATTACTTGTCATTATTTCTCTTAATTTTATCTCCTTTTCCCTCTTTTTTCTATTCCTAAGATAGGGGTGCAAATAAAAAATGAAGTGGCTAAAGACAAATTACAGTGGCAGGAGGAGAAACAAAGTGCTTTCATAATTTGAAAATGACAAATGATATCTGAATTACCCTTATTAAACTGCATCCTATTGGTCTTTACAGCTAAAAGCAATCATCCACCCAAAACCAAAATGTAAAGAACACTGTAAAAGACAGACAAGCACGCGATGTGCTTGACTCCCATTTTTACATATTAGCAATCTGGAAAAATCTATTGAAATAAATTAGGTAGCAGTTCAATCTTATAAAAGTTGAGCGTTAAGGTTACTTTAGCATTGAGGTTAATGTGAAACTTAGATCCAATACTTGCTTCAAGCTTTTAACTTACTACTTAAAAAGCAATAAAAATAGGAGAAGCCTTACACATAGTCAAACTTTTTTTTTTTTTTTAACAGATTTCCTTAATAGGTATCTTGGATTTTTAAGCTTGTATTTCAGTTTTCCCCACATTTGACTTTCCACTCAGGTCCACTTTTAAAAATTTCAAATAAAGCTTTTAGCTTGTAGGAATATTATATCATCTTTGAGACTGCTTGCTTACTTATATAAAGTTATATTATTGTAATGTTAGGAGTAAATAAAAGAATGATAATAGTTTAATAGATGAGATAGTTTTTCTGGAAGGTCCTACTGTTCAATATAGTAGGGATGAAAGGTAAGCACTTGTTCTAACAAGAATACTACTTTTCACTTACTATGCATAGGATGTTCCACATCTGTAATATTCATTCAATTCTACAAATATTTTTGAGTCCCTACAATATGCCATTATCAGTTTTAGGCTCCAGAACTACATTGCACTTTGCATGTCTTATTTATAGATACCTGTTTCCATTAGAAAAATCCTATTTAATTGTAACTCTTCTTCAGCTATTGGTCTCAAAACATGTTTTCAAAATCATCTGTGGATGTTCACTACCTGTAAAATATCACTATTATTTATTGGATATAGAAATGATTTTCTACTTTAAATGTCAGAAAAGCCTCTTCTATTTTAAAGAAAATACCTGTTTTGTTTCTACTATTTTGTGCAAAAACCACAGTGGGATTCATAACGATATTTGTAATCTTATTTGCAATAATTGCATGAAATGCCTTTTCTTGAAACTATTCCAACATTTATTTTTGGTTTAATAGCAGTTTACTGACTCCTCAGGAAATCACAACAAGGGAAGTAAAGGGTGGTATCAAGAAAGCCTATTTTATGAATGAGGAAGTGGCAGTTAACTCCCCCCAGATTCAGGTTGAATAGGAAGTTCAGGACAGAAGGCTCTCAGTGAGAGCTTACAGCCAAAACAGTAAAAAGGTAATGATTTCTTTCCCAGAATGTTTTTCAGATCATTGATTGATCCCAAGGTCATGTTATAATTTTCACAATTACTTTTTACCTTTGTGTCAGCAGCAATTGCTATTTGTCACGAGGCTTGGGAAAAGATTACAAGGTTAGAGAGGTAACATGTGGTTGTTTTAAGTGACCTGAAAGAATACTAATGATTCAATAGTATTTATAGTCTAGCATTAGCTAATTGACATTCAAACAAGAAGGTAAGGTGCTTACAATAAATCATATTAAATAACTGCAAGAATAAATTTAGAGAACTCCTTGATATTTTCATCCAAGACTTTTCTGAAATTTTTTTTATGGTCATTACCAACATCTGATGTTTTCTGCCTTTCTCTTTCAGTCACCCAAGGTAAAATAATTAAAACCAAGGTTTTAATTATTAAATAACAACATTTAGAGACAACTTTTCAAGTCATAGCCTTTGTCTCCACACTCCCTTGGAAATTTCTTGCACCTTTTCAGTGTGTTCAAAATAGGATAACAAGCATATTCAGAGCTGGGGATTATCAGCAGAAAACTAAGCCAAAAACTAACACTAGAGTGTGAGATTGTACTTTCAGGGAGGCAGCTTTCACTATTAAGGCATTTAACTAGCTCAGTAGTCTCCCTTAACATTTGCTGATATTCATTCTGTCAGAAATCAGCTACCCAGCTTTTGGAATATGGTTCAGCAATATGTGGTACAATATGTGCCAAAGAAAGGACATCAGATTCTCTGGGATGGGGAAGGGACTTAGAGACAAACTGTAGAGAAGTTTGGGTTACCCTGATCTTTGCATCTTCACTTTCTGGTATCACCAGTGTTACCTCCTAACTCCATATGCACCTGCATTTTGAAAGAGGGCTCTTGAGTTGTCCAGTGACACCTCTATGTCCCTAGTTAGGTCTATGCATGGACGTCCCTGGCTTCTGGACCACACTGCATTCCAAACTTTGGTTCCACAGATTTCACAGGCTCTCTTCTGTCCTAGATTTTGGATAGAGCAATAACTTGACTACAGTGTGAGATGTGATCTGTGAGTTATGCTGGCCATGTGAGGTCCATTCAAGAAGTCTCTCACACATCTTTCCTGGTTATTCCTGATCAATAAGATGAAGCTCTATAGTAGAATACGATGTTTAGAAACAGAAGTTTCTGATGTCCCCAGGGGCTTGATTGCTGATGTTGCCCCAGACTCCTCAAGTCAGGAGGACCACAAGAATCTTCAGAATCCAGCCTAGGTCCCTTGCCAGTGAGAGTCCCCAAGGGGATATCTGTTTGCTAAATTCAAAGCCTTCTAAAACTATGCATTTGAATATCACTACAACTCCCAGCCATTAGTGCCATTTGTCCTCTATTAGTCAGTTCTAATATCTGATCTGCAGCTTGGAAGCCTGGATGTTATAAACCCACAGAGGAAAACTCAAAAAGTTATGCAGAATTATTGAATTGTTTTTTTCCCCATCCAGAAGTAGAATTTTTCTGGAAAGTCTGGCTACGTAGGTCACAGGAAGCTAAGAATCTAGCCAAAGAAGAATATTATTTTCATCTATATACATAGCACTTTCACTTGCCTTATTTGTAAAAGTCATTCAATTCAGCAAATATTGAAAAGAGCCCCTTCTTTGTTCCAGACACAGTTCTAAATACTAGGGATATATCAGTGAACAAAACAGAAGAACTCCTGACCCTCATAGAGCTTATATTTATTTCAGAGTTGTTGTAATACATTTGGAATAGTCCCTGGCACATAAGACTATGTAAGATGCAGATTATGTTTAAGTGAAACTAGGGCAAACGGCAATGCTTTAAATAGAGTTTAATTTAATCATCATTTGTCACTGCTGTGATGAATATTATAAAGATCAGGGATTTAGATTGATACTTTCTAAGTCAAAACATGACAAAATGTTTCAAGAATCAGTTTTAAAATGTCATTATTCTGACTGTTGATATCCTGATTTTCACAAAAATGTTCTAGTGTGAATATTAACTTTATCCTTGCATAATTTCCAAAATTTAAATATTAGTTCTATTACAGCTGCTTTTTTTTCATTTTTGAATGATGTTAATATCTCATCTCAAGGATATTTTCTCTTTCCTGGGAGAAGGCACACATTTGCTGAAAAACATTCTGTGAAATATTTTTAAAAAATGAAACTAAGCAATACAATTTTCAATTATTAAAAAGTGCCTCAATCTTTTAAGTAATGCTTTCAATTTTTGCTGCAAATGAGATTAGGTTGAAAATCAGGTATTTGATTGCCTTTTCAGTTTTAGAAACTACAGATACCTCACAACATGTAGGATTATCTAGAGTTCCCTTTCTAAAACAGTTTAACACTTTTAATAATAAGCATCTTACTTTGCATTAAAAGTCTTAAAAATGCAATAAAATATTACTTTATTGTGTAAATAAGCCCTTAATGCAACTATGAAGACCAGAAAGTAAATCATAGTTAGAAAAGTCATGAAGTTAGTAGCATTACCAAACAAAAAAATAAAAAAACACAAGAGAATTTGTACCGTTTTTCCTAAAGGTTGGAACATTCCAACTGCAGTGTAGTCAGAAAACATGCAACACTCACACAGCAAGAAAAATCAACATGAATTCAGGAAAAAAGTCCATTATAATATTAAATATCAGGCAAAGGGTTTCTGGTTGAGATATGTTGTAACCTTCTGAAATTAGCTCTGTACTGTTTTCAGTGGTAAGAAGTTTCCTTAAAATGTTGTGCCTTTGTTTGTTTGCAGTTTGGTTGGATAGATAGGAAGATAGGGTACAAACTAATACAGAAAACTGATCATAAGAAATTGAGATCTTCTATTTCTATGTGCTGCTCCTTTTGACTTCCAAATAATACTTTTCTCAAAAATGTTTTTAATTTTCTTTACATGAGTTTAGATTTGTTTAAAAATATTTCAACTCATTAACACAATCCAGATGACTCTGAGTCGTGTTATGGAAAGTGTCTGGAATTTTGGTAACTTGGTCTCTAGAAACTAGTCATCAGCAGACATTTCATTATTGTGAATCATTGCAAACTTATAGGACTTTCTCCGACAATCCAATGAACCCCTTGATGATTCAAAATTCATAAATGTGACACATATTTAAGATGAAACAGTTGTAATCTTTCTATTTATATACAAAATCATTTTACTAAAACTGTTTTGTGGTATGTTGCTACTTCTCATTAACCTCATTTCACAGGTAGACAAAAGGAGGAAAGAGTATTTGTTTGCCTTTTTACTGTCTTAAGAAAGATAGAATGGTCTGTGATTTGTCTACCAGAATCACTTGAGCAATTTATATGGAGTATAATCTCTCAGACTCCTGTGAACGAACACAAGCTGTGTTACATGAAACCTCCTTCAAGGTTGTGATCCAGCAAACTTTTTCAGGAAAGATTTTAAAAAACTGTCATTTTGGAAAGAGCTGGTATTATATCTAAGACTCTGAGATGTTTTACCTAACATCTCTGAGATGAAAAAATTAGGTTGATCATGTGGATACCATGTATATCCTGGTATATGTTGCCTTTGATATGGACAAAATATTCATTACCTATCTGAGTTGAAGGTCTTTGGTAATCTAAAAACATTGATACTTCACATTCATCCATTAATCCTTTTAACAATAACAACATCACAATAATAGCTGACACATTTAATCTCATTTCACTTACATTAATAACAATTGCTACTAAGCACTAGGCCTTGTGCTAAATGCTTCTCATGAATAGCTCGTGCAAACCCCACAACAAATTTGTGGGGGAGAAACTATCATTATTTCCATTTTAAAGATGTAGAAACTGAAATTTCTCGAAGAGAATTGATATGAAAATGGTTATACTACAGAGAAGTGGTAAAAAGTGGAATTTAAAACAGTCTGTCTAACTTCAAAGCCTTGTTGTCTCTGTGCTATTGTTACTGGTTTTGTCTAGGTTCTTTGACTATGTTGCAGAAATGAATTTCAAGAGCACGTCGAGTTAGTTAGGCCAGAAATTTATTAAGGTAGGAAGGGAGGAGAAATGGGAGAAAATAACAGATCATGGGTCCCAGAGAGAGGAAGGGGCTGAAGAGTGATAAAGAGGACTGGTTTATAGACTACAATTTCCCATTATAGATTATAAATGTCCAGGTTTTACTTGCATGTTGATCCGTGCAGGGGGGTACATGACAGAGCAGGATGCAGAAGCCAAGAAGGACTCAGGAGAGAGTTATGTGACCTTTGCGCCTGCTTTTTAAACCATGAATTATTCCACCCCTTTGCCAATAGCATGGGAGGAGTTCCAGCTGTTTACCATTTTGATTGATTACCCCACCCATCAATCCCCCGGGTGGGCCCAATGATAATGTCCCTGGAGAATATCCAGGGCTTCTCCTGACTTCCAGAGGAAACGTTGTTCTGAATGGGAGAAATATCAAAAGGGTCTTCCAGCAGCCCTCTTGGGGGTATCGATGTCCACGTGGACTTCTTGCCAGGTTCCAGATCCATCTATTGATTACCTATCTTACTAGCCTGCTTCACTATCACATGGTTTCCCAACCAGAGCTATGATAAATATGAGGGACAAAAGGATTATTTAACAGGTCCTTGGAGAATGCCTCCCAGGCACACCATCACAGCATGCTACATCAATCTCGCCATAGCACTTTTACTGTTGATATTTTTCTTATTTAATTCATTTATTTGCTTATTTGTTTCTGTGTCCCTTTATTAAAATGTAAAAAGGTGGCTACTTTCTGGGTGATGTTTAAATACAGATTTAAATATTTAAATTTAAATAGACATTTAAATAGACATTAACTATGACATTTAAATGTTATGAAGAGTTTGGGAAATATCATCAGGGTGGGGGCGGGGGGAAGCACTTCTGCTAGAGACAATAGCTAATTCAAAAGCGGAAAATTGAGAATGAGTTTGGCATGTTTGAGGGTGAAAACGGAGAAGGTGTCTAGAGCATAGCAGACAATGAGCAGAATAGTATGGAAAGAGAGTGAAGCAGAGGAAGTCTAGGTCACCTGAGGTTTGGTAAATCAGATTTAGAAAGTTGGATTATACTCTCTGAAAGAGATGGCAGCCCTGGAGGGTTTTCAGCTGGAGTGACCTGATCCAGTCTATAGGATCTGACTGAAGGGGGTGGGGCAGGAGTGGAAACAGTGAGTTAGGAAAGCACTGCAGTATTCCAGGTGAGAGCTGCCATTGGCTTGACCTAGGAAGGAAGTAGTGGAGATGGAGAGAAGCACTTTGGAGGTGAATCACTTATACTCACAGATGTATTGAATAAGAGGGATGAGGGAAAGAGATCAAACAATCTTTACCTCTCCCCCACACACACATGCAAATGCAAATACCCTTCAGTTTTCTTCTATTTGTTTATTATTTGTCTGTTTGTTTTTGAGGTACTAGGGGCAGGGATTGAACCTGGGACCTGGGATTTGGGAAGCCGGCTGCTCAACCACTGAGCCACATCAACTTCCCTGAGGTGGTTTTTGCGTTTGCTTTGCTTGTTGTTTGTTTTCTTTTTTTTTTTAAGGAGGCACTGAGAACCAAACTCGGGACCTCCCGTGTGGGAAGCAGGCGCTCAACTGCTTAAGCCACATCGGCTCCCTGTTTTGTTTGTTTTTTATTTTTTTAAATTGAAGTATAACTTACATTCAGTAAGTAGCAAATATTAAGTGTTCAGTTTGGTGACAGTTTGTATATGTATATGCTTGTATAATCACCACCCAGATCAAAATATAGACAATTTTCTAGAAAACCCAAAAAGACTTCTTTAGTAGAGAAAATAATAGACTGAAAAATAACAACTCCTGCCTTTCTTAAAATGCATCACTTTGCCCATCCTGAGTGATTTATCACTGATTCAGGTAATTCTGAGAGTTGGGGATGGTGACAAAGTATACGTCATCTGTGTTCAAAGTTGGTGTCCCAGTTGTGGGGATATGGTTCAGATATCTGGTAGAACCTTCTGGCATACTCAAACATAAAGGTACATATAAGAAACACTTTCTCTAACTCTAGAAATTTACCAAGCCTGCTTTAGTAAGTAACTTGTGCCTAGGAACCAGGCTTGACTAATTTTCAATGCTGTTAATAAATGGGTAAGTAGTAGACATACAGATCACTTCTATGTGAGAAAGAACGTGAGGTTAAGAATAATCAATCCAGGGCTCTCAGCAATCTTAATGAGGAAACTGAATTTACAGTAAAGCCAATATGATTACTTTGATAGGAAATCAGTAATGGGCAGTAATATAAGAGTATGACATCAGAATATGAGATGGAGGACATGGATTCAAGTTCCAATTCCCCTCCATTAACTGGATCTGTGACTTGGTGAAGTTAAGTGTTCTGAAATGTAATTCCATGTCTGCAAAGTAGATATGACCCAGAAAGACTGTAAGGAGACAATGAGAGAGAGTACATGGGAAGATCTTTGAAGTGATAAGTGCCATATACATTTAAACTATTAATAACAAGGTGGCAAAAAAAAAAACAAAAAACATAATTTAAGAAAAAAGGAAAACATACATTCAGGTTCAGTAAACCACTCCCATATTACATTACTGTTTTCTGCTACTTATCAGGCATTGCATCCCTCAAAGAAATGATCTGTTTCTGTCCGACGCCTTTCACATTCTGCAGTCATTGTTATGGTTCTTGTTTCAGACCCCAGAGTGGTTCTGAATTGTCACTCAGATTCATCTGGGCACCCCTCCATTGGTGTTGGATTCTAGTAGGCATGGCAATTACAAGTCGTCCTGTTTAGTGTAGCAGCTGGTAAACAGATAGTGCCTTCAATTGTATGCCATTGCTCTTGGTATTTGGGAATTGCCAGATTAAAAAATTCAATAGCATCATTTCTGCAGTGTCTTAACAGCAAGCTACCAGTAAAGGTTCCAGGGAGCCACGTTCATCACATCAGAAATCTCTGAGTAATTTGGAATAAAAGTGGTTTTAGTCTTGCTTCCTCAGCTGCTGCCCCTCATAAAAGAGCAATTAGAATTTCATCCCTAGAGAAAAAAACACCAGTAAGTAAACATTTTTTTTCTGAAGTATAGAAAATAAGTTAGTAGAAAACTATGCCAGAGGAGTAAAATGAGTTTTTCTGTGCATTAATTATATATAAACTAGTACATAACCTAATTCTATTAAGTTTAGGAAGGAGATCAAGGTTAACTTTATTACTAAGTGCCCTTGGTCCTATTCATTTAATAGTAAAAGGTATATCATTTATCAAAGTAAAAAAAAAAAGTTTAAAGCAATTTAAAATCATTTTAACAAGGTCAGAAATTAAGTTTTCTGGTATTCTTTCCAGAGTAAGTACAATGTCATGACTTTAATAACAACTAAATATAAATTTAGAATTTTGAGTAACTTTTTTTTCCTCAGGGAACACAGAACCTTGAAAATACCTTGGAGAAAATTACTTAGCCTTGATGGAACTTAATGAATCCCTTTAATGTCCCTAATGTGTTATGGGATGCTTTCTAATTCTGCATTGCAGGTTGGAAACCAAGGAGCAGACCAATAGTTTTCTATTGTCAGGAGTGGACTGCCAGGATTTTTTGTGGCCTTCCCTTTTCAGTTTGTCCATCATTTAGCTTTGTCTTTTCTTCTAATACAAAGAGGGCAGATAAGAAATAATTTGTTCTATATTTGGGGTCTTAATTCAATTACTGAAGTCCCTGGGCATGCTTTCCAGACTTTTTAGAACTAAGTGAAAAGTTTAGTTTCTAGTATATGATCTTGTACTTTGATTTCCCAGTCATTCGATGCCCAATCTGCAAGAGGTTTATACATCCCCACATATGGTGTTGTGACACACTGGTGTCAGATGTGGTCATGTGACTTTATTTGTCCAATAGAATCTAAGCAGAAGCGACATGTGTTATATACCAGCAGAAGTTTTATGAGCCATAATATGGTTCTACCATTTCTCCCTTCCTCTGGCATGATAATGGCATGTCCAGAATGAGACCGCTCCTTTTAGGTCAAAAGACATGTAGAATGGAGCCACCACTGATTTACAGATAACTTGTAACATAAGTAAGAAATACATCTTTATTTTTGTATGCCACTGAGTTTGTGGGGTGGTTTCCTAATGCAAATAACACAGAAAAGCCTGCTAATATAGTCATCATCAAATTGTGACAGATTTAAAATAAATAACAGGGAAGCAGGTGTGGCTCAATCGATAGAGCTCCCATTTACCATATGGGAGGCCCCAGGTTCGCTTCCCGGGGCCTCCTTGTGAGGGCAGGCCTGGCCGGCCCGCGCGGCCTGGTAGGCTGATGCAGCAAGACCTCACAGCAGGAAGCGGGTGTGGCTCAATCGATAGAGCCCCCGTTTACCATGCAGGAGGCCCTGGGTTCGCTTCCCGGGGCCTCCTTGTGAGGGCAGGCCTGGCCGGCCCGCGCGGTGCGGTGGGCTGATGCAGCAGGACCTCACAGCAAGGGGGAGATAAGCAGACACGGAAGAAACACACAGCGAATGGACACAGTAAAACACAAGCAGCAAGGGGGGGATAAATAAATAAATAAATAAATCTTTAAAAAAATAAATAAAATAAAATAAATAACAATTTTAATTCTAATGCATAAAAGCAGATATTCAGCTACAAATTTAAATAAAGGTTTGATATTTGCATTTGGTTCATTTTCATAGGATTTGAATCATCTCTATTACAGTATTGTCCAGTATTTGAGTAAAAGAATATATGTGTCTCTTATAAAAGAGACAGAGGTTAAGCTTCTCTCTGTGAAAAAGCAAAAACTCCAGTAGACTCACGGCCTCTATGGATTTAAAGTTGATCACTTACAAGTAATTACAAGACATTTAGTGGTTTGTAATTTTGTTGATGCAACTATTTGAATGGTATTCTTGGTGAACCTATGATGGGAGTTTGCCAATGAATATGTCACTTCATAGTACAGTACTTCTCAAAGAAAAGTATCTGGACAAGCAGCAGCAGTATCACTTGGGACATTGTCAGAAAGGCAATTCTCAGCCTTCATTCCAAACAAACTGAATCAAAAACTCTTGGGTTGGGCCCCCGTAATCTGTGTTTTAACCAGCACTGTGGTGATTCTGGGGCTCACTAGCATTCGTGAACCACGGGTCTTGTCACTGTCCGTGAAGGCATTTGCTGCTCTCTTCAACATATGATGGAACGGAACCTAGAAATTGCATTTTAAAAAGCTTCCTCATGATTTCATAAACAGGTGATTACTCTTCACTAGCTTTCCATTTAAAAGACACTATAATGGTGTTTTTCAGAATATGATTTTCCCAATATAAAAGTGGACATTCAGAAAGAGTGTGGTATACAGCAAATGTCAAGGGTCCTATGCACATGCAATTTAAGGTAATAAATGAATGTTCAAATGGTCTATCATAATGAATATTGGCTTTTATAAAACAGGAAAATTACAGAGAAGATCCCAGAGTGTCTCATCACATGCATAGTAAGGAACTAGGCCGTTGCTAAGAACACAAAGCAGTAAGGTCTAGCCCCTGTTTCCACAAACTCACTTTTCACCTGTCTGCTCATCCTGTGATGCTTGTGGCTCTGAGGAGAAGGGACTGGGGAGACAGGAGATGGAACCAGAAGTATGGAAAGTATCTTCCCAAGGAAAGATGCCCCAAACCTAAAAAGTAAGGCAGAACTCAAAATCAAGTTGGAAAGGACAGCTCTGGTTGAGATGTGGGTCAGGTGATGGTGAAGAGGGATCTGAATCTGAGTACAAAAATTAAATAAGATAAAAAAGGAAGGAAGGAGGTAAGGGGCAGGGAGAAAGAATGAAATTGGTAATCACTGTCTGTTTGAAGAGCTTACTTCCCCTATTCTGTGGCAGTGTTATGGTGGTATTATATGGGCCCCTAAGGATCACTGATCCTGGCCTTAGAGTAGAAACATTATTTCCTGTTGTTATAATGTAAGCTCCATAGGAGCAGAAACTTGCCAATTTTGTTAGCACTCTAAACACCTGATAGATCAGGTAAGCACAGAAGCCACTCTACTGTGAAGCTTACACTGGCTCCTTTCAATATAATTTTGTTTTTGACATTTGGATTCTTTTTCTTAAAGAAAACCCCCCAATTATATAAGCCACAGATCTCACCAAATATGGATCACCACCTCTGGTTAGAGGAAATAAATTGAGGTGAAATAAGCTAGGACAAAGGTGCTAACAGGAGAATGGAAAGGGAAAATATTAGATCAATATGTTCAGAAGAAAATCAGCTGTATTTGGTGATTGACTATATTGTGGAATGAGGGCAAACCGGAATAGAAAGTAAACAATCCTATTTCTTTCTTTGATGGCATTAATAAGTTCAAATATAAAGTCATCTGTAGAGAGGTTTGTGGGAAGATGTCAGAGTAGGGAGCTCCAAGACTCAGTCCTTGGAGCTGAAACTACTATTATACAGCAAGAGCTTTCTGAAACAACTATTTTGAAAGTCTAGAGACCAGAACACTGTACAGCATTCAGGGAAGAATGGGCAAAAGAGGCTGATAAATTCCTATAAAGAACTGTAAATTGGTTTCCCAGCAACGTCTACAAGTGCCCATCCCCCACTCTCACAGCAGGCTGCCATGGGGTCCATCCCTGGCTAGCTCACTGGTAACAGAAAGGGACATAAAAATCCTCTTCTCCAAGAACAGGAGTGGGCACAGCTGATCACTGATCACAGCTTTTGATTAGTGAATTCAGATCTCTGGGACCCATTTTTGAGGGCAGCTATTGTTTCAACCAGCCCTGGATGAAGGCAGCAGCAGACATTGCTTCAACCTGCCTGGACAAAGGTGGTGAAGGTGGCAGCAACAATGGTTTCAACCCTCCCTGGATGGGGTGGTGGCTGTGGAGATTTAAAGACACTGCACTTCCTCAAGGCTGCAGGAGAAAGTTAGCTGCATTTGCTGGGCGGGCCAGGAAAGCTCAGCTTTGGGGAACCATGGAAGAAGCTCTTGGAGCCCCTTCTGATCTCCTCCACAGAGCATTTTGGAGCTGGTCTGTGCCCACTTCGTGGTCCTTGGCCCTGTTTTGGCTGGGAAAGACTGACTAGGGAAAGGCTTCTCTGGTGTGCTTCCTCCCAGAATTTTCCTTCCAGGCAAAAGCAGCTTGAAACAACAAAAGGAAGGTTAAAACAAACAAACAAACAAACAGACTATAGAGGCAGACAGTCTCGGACAAAAGCCTGCTGACTTCAAAAAGCCAGGAGAGGGAGGTCTGTCTCCTGGGAAACAGATGGGGCAACCAAACTCCTGTCAACAGGAGAACTCCAAAACAACTATAAGTCAAAAGCCCAGGACAAGAGAGAGGTCCAGAAAGACAGGAAAACCCTGCACATTGCATTCACCTTGGGCAGACCTTCTTGATAGGAGGACTGAAACTCAAGAAAATCTTTGTCTTATCACCAGCTGGTTACAAAATAAAGAAATAGACATCTCAGGGAATAAATCCCAGAGTTAACATTTAAAAATATTAAAATGTACAATATGCAACAAAAGAACACAAGACAAAGAAACAGGAAATGAAGGCCTTTTCAAAGAAAACAGTAAAAATCCAGAAAACACCAATGAAGAAGACAAGAAGGATATACCAAAAAAAAAAAGCCTTTAAAAAAATGATCTTAAAAAATGCTCAAGGAGATGAAGGGAAATACAGAGAAAGAATTAAAGAGTATCAGGAAAATAATGAATGAGCATTATTTACTTCTTAGTAAAGAGATGGAAATTTTAAAAAGGAACCAAATCAGAACAAATGGAGTTGAAGACCACAATAACTGAAGTGAAAAATTCCCAAGAGGGTTACAAAAGCATATTGGAGCTGGCAGAAGAAACAATCAGTGGACTTGAAGACAAGACACTTGAAATGAGTCAGGCTGAGGAGCAGAAAGAAAAAAGAAATATTAAAAGTGAATATAGCTTAACACACTTCTCAGACACCATCAAGCACACCAATATACACATTATAGGAGTCCCAGAAGGAGAAGAGAGACAGGGAAAGAAGGAATATTCAAAGAAATAATGACAGAGAACCTCCCAAACTTAGCAAAAAAACATGAATATGCACATCCAAGAAGCTCAGATAATGCCAAACAGGATAAACATGAAGAAAAATACACCCCATCTTATACTGATAACCCTATCGAATGCAAATGACAGGGAGACAGTTCTGAAAACTGCAAGAGAAAAGCAACATGTTTTGTTTTTTTTTTAAAAGATTTATTGATTTATTTATTTATCCCCCCCCTTGCTGCTTGTGTTTGCTGTGTCCATTCGCTGTGTGTTTTTTCCGTGTCTGCTTATCTCCCCCTTGCTGTGAGGTCCTGCTGCATCAGCCCACCGCGCCGCGCAGGCCAGCCTGCTCTCACAAGGAGGCCCCAGGAAGCGAACCTGGGGCCTCCCACATGGTAAACGGGGGCTCTATCGATTGAGCCACACCCGCTTCCTGCTGTGAGGTCTTGCTGCAACAGCCCACCCCGCCGCATGGGCCGGCTGGCCTGCCCTCACAAAGAGGCCCCAGGAAGCGAACCCGGGGCCTCCCATATGGTAAATGGGAGCTCTATCGATTGAGCCACACCCGCTTCCCCAAGCAACATGTTTTGTACAAGGAAGTTCCAATGAGGTTGAGTACCCATTTCTCATCAGAAACCATGATGGCAAGACAGTGAGTTGAAGCACTGAAAGTACTGAAAGAAAACAACTGAATTTTTTTAAAAAAACGAGAATTTTATATCCAGCAAGGCTTTCTTTTAAAAAATTAGGGGGAGATTAAGATATTCTCAGATAAACAAATGAAAAGCTGAGGGAGTTCATCACTAGACATGTCCTATAAGTAATACTAAAGAGAGTTCGTCAGACTGAGAGGAAAGGGCACTAGACAGTGGTTCAAAGTGGCATAAAGAAATAGACTTCTGGTAAAGGTAGCTATTCGGGTAACTATAAATGCCAGTATTATTGTAGCGTATTGTTTGGTATGTAATTGCACTTCTTCCTACAGGTGCTAAAATGCAAATACATAAAAAGTCATGATGAATCTATGGTTTGGGGCATACAATGAACAAAGATATAAGTGGTAACAAGAACAAAAAAAAATGGTGGAGGGACAGAGAGATATAGAAAAAGTATATGTGCATGCTATTGAAATTAAGTTGGTATTAAACTAAATATGATCATTTTATATTTAAGATGTTAAAATTTAACTCTATAGTAACCACAAGGACTATTGGGCTGTTAATATGTGCTATTTGATATAACTGATTCTATTTAATTCTCCAAGAATAAAGTTCAGATCAATATTAGCAGGTTTGATTTTATTACAAGAGACCATTTAATAGAAATATACAAGATGGAATTCTCTGCTAAGCATGGCAATGAGTTGCTTGCAGTTGTATGTATTCAAGCATAGGCTGGAAGACAACCACTTTGCAGGCATTTTGTAGAAGAAATTAAAGTGTATGGTGGTTGTTTAGTTCCAAGGACTTTAGGAATCTCTTTAATTCAGAGTTTTCAAGATTCTATTATTCTATGACTCCTTGATAATTTTTATTTCAACTGCAGGTTTTTGATCCAACTCCTTCTGAGATATTCTTTTAACTCCTAATTTAATTGTCAGCAATCCAAAGCATGTTCCTTTCTGTGTTTATTTCATGGGTCCAAAAGAGAAATTCTTATTGAAAATTCATCTATTGTTTATTTTCCTGTTTAAGCAGAATTCAGTTTATCTACAATAAAGCTTGAAAAAATGCAGTTTCTGGCATAATTAAAGGGGTTAAATAATTCCTCTTCACAAAACAAAGATGATGTATGGAAGCCCAAGATGAAAGAAAAATTCATTTTATAAACTGCAACCTGACCTTCCAGATTTTTCAGCTTAGGTTTTCTTGAAAAAGACCATGTAGCCATGCTCCCCAAGGTTCTTAGCCAAGTAACTATTCAGTGGGCATTAATAAATTATAAGATTAACTATCTTCTGCCCAAAGAGTTATATTAGGAAACATTTTAAAAGGTTATTTATCTACTTGAAACACAATCCAAATGTTCACAGTAAAAAAAATGGGTTCTTGCATTACATGGACTAGTAACATCTAGGTATATCTCTAAAGATCAATAAATAAAAAATGCTTAATAGCAATAGAGACAGTAACTTTAATGAACACTTAGTTTAATTCAAGCTTTATCTTATAAAATAGCAAAGACTAGATGACCAAATTTAGATTTAACATTATTGTTTCTATGAGACTTATTTATTCTTCAATATAATCACCAAAATTGAAAGGGAAGAAAAACCTCCATTGATCAGTTGAAGTTATTTAAATGTCATGAATAGTCATGGGAAAGGGAAGTAGAAAGTCAAAATGAGTAATCGATAATTATGTTGAGTAAAAAGACAAATGAAATTGTAACTTCAACTTGATGCAACCATTATAAAGTATGGTAAGAGGTAAAAGATAAAAGTGTTGTCACAAAATTTATAGTTACATTCATCTATTTCCTCTAACATCTTGGTAAACTTGATTTGCCCTATTATTTCACTGACATCTTCACAGGAAACTTAGAAATATAGGAGCACAGTAGACCTCTACATTACACCTGGCCATTTCTTCTTTGTAGTCAATACTGTTAAGTCATTACACTTAACAATTGCAATCTATATGCTACTTCCAAAGGAACAAATAGAGAAAGATATATTCATTAAAAATGACTCAAATTTGTAATTATCCACCACATGTATCACAGGCTATCACTAAACAATGTTCTACTAGGTTCTGTTAGAAGCAACATGTTTCAAACTCTGAAGAAACCACCAATATTTATCTTCATAAAATCAATAGCTATAGGAAAATATGTGGAAGTTTAGGACCTATTAAAACATCCTAAACAAAAACAAATTGTATACTTATGATACATTTGAAAAATTTTATTTTCAGGGTGCATTTTTAATATATCATCAGCATCAAATACTATGTGTTGGAGAAAAGTGGCGCTCAGTGGGATGCAGAGACTGATGATTGCAGGCAGGGAGTTTATTGAGAAGCTCTCTCAATGGAGAGGGTCTGAAGCATAGACTTCAGCCCACCCATGGAAGGTGGTGGATATAACTTTAAACAGTACATCAATAGGCAGGGAAACATTAGTCCATGGGGAGGGGATTAGAGATGGAGTACAGCCTGGGGTCAATATGGGGCTGTAAAAGTGAATTCTTCCCTTGTATGGCTAGGGGGTAGTAAGCTAGGAGTTAGGGTATTCTTGGAATGCAGGAGAGGTTGGTGGTGCCTGGGCCTGGAAGGGGTAAAGGTCCTTATCTGCTCCACTCTCACTGTGATATGGCTCCTTTGTTCACTCTTGGGGGGAGAGGGGCTGCTGCCAGGCATGTAGGCTGTGGCTTGTTCAATCGGTCGGAATTGAGTCACGGCCTTATGACCTGTTAATCATTGCAAACTTCGTAAGGGGAAACTTTTAATGCTATTATATTAATTATTATCATGGAACCTGATGTCACTCTCTCAATTTACCTCTAGTGCTACAAATCTGATTCAGGTCTCAGTAATAGGAAAAAAAACCTTTTATTAATAATTCGATAGACTGCTATAAAGATATAGGACTTATGTTCACTATTCTGATGGAACTACAGAGCACAAGAGCCATTAGCAGGGCTCAAGACAAAAAAAAGCCACCCTAAATCCTACAGCTGGAGCCACAGTCAGTTGAAGTGCAAACTGGTGTCTCTGCTCAAATCCCACCTATCTTGAGACACATTCCCTGGCCACTTATCTAAAATAGCCCTTTCATAGTCACTTTCCAGTTCCTTACTGTGTTTTACTTTTTTCTTGACAATTGCCATTATTTGATACTGTGTATCATATTGATTTCTTGGTTTATTGTCTATCTCCCTTCCTAGAATGTAAATGCCATAAAGACTAGGATTTTGTTGTTGCTGTTGTTCATAGTCCTGTACACTGGAACAACGCCTGAAAAACTGGTGACTTCTATAAATATTTGTTAAATAAATGAAATCCAGGAAAGGTAGAACATCAGCCAATAGATGAAAAGTGAAGCCCTTCACTGAAATCCTTCTCCCTGGGAGGCATTTGGGATACTGAATACCATTAGCTCAGATATTGCCAAAAGCTTGTGAGAAATAGTAAAAGTGTCCCTGAACCCAATATTCTGAAGGTAAAATAGGAAACACTAAGAGTTCAGAAAAAAACCTATAAAACTTCCCAATGGAAAAAAAAAAATGTATTCTTCCAAATTCTGTATGTAGTTACAGAGTCCAGATTTTTTGTCTCCTTCTATTGAACTGATTATAAGAAGACCATAATCACCAATGCTAGAAAGAATTGGATATACACAACAGAGATATATAAGTGGAATATTCTAAATAATTAGAATGTGGTTATAGTCCATTGCTTTCAAGAGTAAATTAAAAAACAAATTCAGAAATATTCTGGGGATAATTAACACCACAGAAGTCAAGTTGAACATAGAAAAAACATTTATAATACATGAGTCGTTTTAATATGTTCATGAAATTTTCAGCATTTATGATTGTGTTGGGGTTATTTATTTTGGCAAAGGAAAGGATTTTAGTACTATAGCAGTAAAATCAGTGAGCCTCAGAAAGATGTTTACTCTATTACTTAGAGTATTCACAGTGCTTAAGGGACCAGCAACCATCAGAAATGTATTTCATGGGGCCAGAACTGCTGGGAGCACCCACTGAGGAGAACAGTTGGATCACACATCTTGTGTGTAGAAATAAAGAGACATCTACTAAAAGTAGATATTGTTCCAAATACTGGGCTATTATGTGAAAGCAAATGTTTTCTTTTTCTTTTTTGGTTTTTGTTTTTCTTTTTATAGAGCACTAATTGTTGAAGAAAATTTGGTAATAATCCTATGTCCTTTGATTTTTATCTGTAAAGACAAATCTCATGTAAAGCATCATTAAAAAAAGAAAACAAACCCCGCGATGGATTCTTTTTGAAGCACAGATAACCCAGTTCCCTGGGAAAAGTCAAATTCCCTTAATGGAACAGATTACAGAATTGTGACACAGTGACCCATTTTTATATTTAATGTAAATTAGTATAGGGAATGTACAATTCCATCTAATCAGCATTACTCTCCTTGGTCTGTTTGCTTTATACCTTTTATCTTGATGCTTTTAAAGCACTGATATCTTCATTTTTGCTCAGATTGAATTCAATTTATTCATCAATGTGCCCTTTTGTTATGTGCAAGAAATGCTCATTTTCCCTCCATATCCTATTTGTTTTGCTGTCTTATTCAGTGCCAACAAAACAGCCTTGTTTGTAAAAGAGATAATCCAAACCAACATTTGACATGCAATAGGCATTCCTGAGTACAGATGTCCAACACTTGCTTCTAGCATTCTTTCTTAGTAATAGTCTTAGTTGTATAAAAAAATAAGCTTTATGTCTAATGTCAAATAGGAAAAGGAAAATTATGCTGTGGTATAGCAATGTTATAAAAAGTTGAGTTACAAAAACGTATTATTCTTAGAGTATTAACTGGAAAGCACTAAGACCTGCCCATTTATATACCCAAAGCCTAAGAAACACTTTTCATATTTAATGAACATAGCAATGAATCTTCTGCTTTGATTTTGTTCCTTGTCTAATTTTTCAGCACAATCGAACTGATTTTCACATATATTGTTTTCATTTTAGAAGGAGGGTTATTTTAGTTCAGTCTTTCAATTGACTTTATACCTCATTCTTTTCCTCCCTTTTCATTTTCCTGATTGAAACTTGATAAATTCAAAGCAGGAAATGAAGAATAATGGCCTTCCAGGTTACTTCCTGAAGATAAAATTCAGCTTCAAATCCAAGGAAAATGAAACTGAATTTCAATACCTAATTAAAGACTTTAAACAACAGAACATTTTGAGAACTTGTTTTTAATCAAGCCATTTTACAATGCCTAATTATTCTTCAAGATTTGGTATCTGGTTACTCCTAATGCACTATATCTTCAGATCATTGAGTGACTTTGCATTTTATGAACTGAAGTTTTTAAGAATTGTAATTTTCTACTCTAAAATTTGGATTATGAGAACTTTATTTGTCTTGCCACTGGGTTTCTAAACTTATCTTCTTTGCATTTTACCAAGATTAGACATAGCTTCAAGATGTCTTGCTGCTAAGCCTGGTGAAGTAGGGTACTGCTCCCTTTCTTCTCTTCCTACCCATCCTCAACTCCTCTCCATTCCTCACTCTGCCTCTGCCTCCCAGCTCCTCATTGCAACCTCCTCCACAAACTTAAAGCAGAGGTTAGGTAAACTGTCCCTTGATATTGGTCAAAGACAGTAACTTCTTTCTGTTGAGTATCACAAAGTGTCACCTGCTCATGCATTGGCACCTGGGACTCCTAATATCTTGCAGACTCTGTGGGATAGGAAAGAGGAGACAGAGAGAAGGTATATTAAGCATTCTCCTCCACAGCCACTCCATGCAAAGGTTAGGTCCTAAGGAAAAATATTTCCCCTCCAAATAGAGAAGAAAGTCTTCTAATAAGTGAAGTGGTAGAAGGATCTATGGGACAAAAGAAAATAATACAAAAGATGGAGGAGTTGAAGAATGCAAGGAGGAACCAATGCTGGAGAGCTAGCTAATCAAGCTAACATAGTCTCTAATTCTTTACTTAAAATCTATATTTCCTGGTTAAGGAGAGTTACATATCCACTGAGGATATTTTTATTATTTTTTTTCTTTACAAAATTTCCTATCCTGGCATCAGTAATTATTGTCAACATGATTTCAGGGTCAAAATAATAAAAGTATTGAAAGATGTAAGCATCTAGCTTTGCTTTTTATTTTGCTTTATTCTAGAAAATATTGGGCTTAGGCAAATTAGGGCTGTCTCAACATTACTAGAGTATGAGAATATATTTCAAAATGACTAAGACATTTTGAAACCAGTGCTTCTAAAGTTATCTAGAGATTGAGCTGGTTTGAGGCAAAATAAAAAGTCCAGGGCTAGTTTATCCTGCAGGTGCAGATTTGTTGCACAATAGAAAAAGGAGTGGGGTTATGCTTTGCCAATTTAACTGAGAAGGCACACGTTAAATTACTTTATCAGATCCTGGAAAGTAGGATCTGTGTTTTATTTTTCTTTCTCTCTAGGACCTGGGGAAAAGTAGGTTCTGATTCATCTACTTATTCATTAATTCATTCAACAAAACTTTCAGTTGCTCGATAATGCTGATTGAGTGGATGACAGAATAAAAACTTATTTTAACACAAGAAAAATTCTGACCCTTATCTCATAGAAAACCATGCCCAAAAGGCACTTTTATGAAAATTGACAAGCTGATTCTAAAATGTATAATGCAAAAGAACTAGATTAGCCATAACAATCTTGAAGAAGAATAACAAAATTGGATACTTATAATACCATATACTAAGAGTTGCTATAAAGCTACAGCAATCAAGACATAGTGTTAATGGTGAAACAACAGGCAAATACATCAGTGGAATAAAATAGAGAGTCCAGAAAATGATTCAAATACATATGGTTCCCTGATTTATGACAAAGACACCACTGAAATTCAGTGGAGGAAAGGAGAGTCTTTTCAATAAATATGCTGAATAAATTGGAATATCTGAATGGAAAAAATTAATCTTGACCTATGTCTCACAATATATGCAAAATTACTTTGAAATGTTTCATAGAGTTAGCTATGAAAGGTAAAATAACTTAGCCTTTAGAAGAAAACAGAGATCCTCACAACCTTGGGATAGGTAAAGTTTTCTTAAACTGGATGCAAAAATTCTAGACATAAAACATTGATAAGTTGGCTTTATTAAAAGCCAGAACTTCCGCTCATCAAAGCACACCCATAAGAGAAAGAAAAGGCAAACTACAGACTGCAAGAATATATAGTTTATATAGTGTTTAAATAGTGGATATATGTATCCAACAAAGTACTCCTAATGAGAATATATGAAGAATGCTTACAAATCGATGAGAAAAACTCAAATCAACCAATCTTAAAATGGACAAAAGACTTGAATAGCCATGTCACAAAAAAAGGATATCCAAATAATAAATATGCAAATGAAAAGATGCTTAACATTGTTTTCTTTGTGGGAAATTCAAATTATAGCCACAAGATAACACTACATCCCCAACTAAATGGCTAAAATTAAAATGACTGACAAAACTAAGTATTGGTAAAGATGCAGAGTAACCCAAAGATGCAAAGGAACCCATATATTGCTGACAGTAATGTAAAATGGTATAACCACTTTGGGAAACTTTTTGACAGTAACTACTACTGCTAAGCATATGTTTACTCTATGACCCAGCAATTTCACTTCTAAGTAAATACTCAAGAGAAATGAATGAACATGTCTGTTAAAAATATATACAAAAATGTTCAGAGAGGCTTTATTCCTAATAACAAAAAATCTGAAACATTCCAAAGGTTTCTAAACAGGAGAATAGCTAACCAAATCATGGTATATTGATAAAATATATTATTACTCAGAAAAAAAGAAAAGGATAAGAAAGAGGAGGGGAAGGAATCAGTTACATACAACATGGAGGAATCTCAAACAATAATTATGAGCAAAAGAAGGTAATGTAATTTTCTTTTGGGTAAAGACTACATACTCCATGAGTCCATTTATTTGAAGTTCAAAATAAGGCAAAACTATTCTGATAGTTCTATAGTGATAGAAGTCAGAATAGATGGATACTTTGGAGCCAGGGGAAAGATGCTGTTAATGTTTGAGAAGGGGGTTGAGGGAATATTTCAGTGTTCTGGAAACGTTCAATATTTTGATCTGGGTAGTAATTACATATTTTTGTAATTATATATGTACAAAGTTATCCATGTGCACACTTACATTCTGTCCACTTTGCTGTATATATGGTATACCATAATTTTAAAAATGCATATTTTACTAAAAACTAAAAGATTATATATGTACATATATACTTACAGGTGTGCCTATATATCTATATGTATATTTATATCTATATTTATGAAAGAATCACTTATCAATGATTGATGATAATGGAGAGAAATAGTAGCATGCAAAGATCATTGAAAATAACCAGCTATTAAATTATGACATTTTTGGCTTTATAATACATGCATACTTCTTTTGTACTATAAACTTAACTTCCTAATTATATATTGATTACTTTATTATTACAATAATTTTCATTCTGTGTATATAATATTTGGGTAGTAAGGAAAGGTGGCTCTGAATCAATTAGATGATATGAGGAAATAAGTCTAGAATTCAGAATTTACTGTAGATAACATAGGAACTAGATAATCTGCATGTTCTTCAGCATGTTAATCTAAGTGTTTCCAAAATTGGTCCACGGACAATCTGCATCAGAAATACCTGGGATTCTTATTTAACACTCCCACTTCAGGATCTTCTCAAACGAGAGAGTTTTGGAATCTGCATATTTAACAATTCCCCCAAGTGATTCTTATGTACACTAAAATTTGCAAACCACTGTCTAGGTCACCAAAATTTAGCATGCATCAGAATCACCTAGAGAGTTTGTTAAAGCACATTGCTGGATCCCTACCCTATGGATTTAGTAGGTCTGGGGTGGGGCCTGAGAATGCCCTCTTCTAACAAGTTCCCAGGTAGTACTAATACCACTGGTCTGGGGACCAGGCTTTGAGAAGACAAGTCTAGGTCACAATGGGTGAGTTATTTAGATTTTGTTTTAATTAATTGAAGTATTTGTTTGCTCTGTCTGTGAATAAATTTATCTGTTACTTTGGCCAAAAAATATTTTAAAAAAACAAACATAAATTCAGTTTCTTCCAAATGAGAACTGTCTAGCTTTCTCCAGCTGAGATTGGGTAGTAATCAGTCTAGCTGCGTAATTCTTGTTATCCGTCTTTCAGGTTACCTGATGCAGCAACTCTTCACTAAGGCCTTCCTCTGGCTCAGCAGATGTCCCTGGGTCTAGCTCAGGTGACCATAGGTAAGGAACTAGCATAGATTCTAGCACTATGAGGGAAACCTCAGAGAAGTGAGAGCTCTATGGATTTAACAAGGACTATTAGATGAGAGCTGGGACCTCCGGTTATGGACTGAAGTGTGTATCTAAAAAGCCATGTTCAAGTCCTAACCCACAGTTCTGTGGATGTGAAGTCATTGGTAAATAGAATTTTTGAAGATGTTATTAGTTAAGATGAGACCAAACTGGGTTAGGCCAATATAACTGGTGTCCTTATAAGGAGATAAGGAGAGGAAATATGTCCACAGACAGAGAGACAGAGGCAGAGAGAGAGAGAGAGAGAGAGAGAGAGAGCAAGCCAGTGAGCGCACGAGCGAGCCATGTGATGGAGGCAGAGACTGAGTTATGCTGCCACAAGCCACGGAACGTCATGAGTTGTGGGTCACCCACTAGAAACCAGAGGAGAGGGGTGGAACAGATTCTTTCCCTTTTAAAAGGTGCAGAGACCCGGACATACCCTGATTTCAGGCTTCCGGCCTCCAGGACCACGACACAATATATTTCTGTTGTTTAAGCCAACTGGTCTGTGGTAATTTGTTACTAAGATACCTCTTCTCCCAAAAGATGTGTATTTCTTTTCCTTAGGGAGTGGGGGTTGTTGGGATTCCCTTTCTCCTCTTCCCTGGCTCCTTGCTCTATCAGCTATCCCTGTCTGATCTAAGCTCTTATTTGACAGATAAAATGGCCTTTTCTTATTCTCTTTTCCCTGACCTCCCTAAAATTCACAAATTACCACATTTTCAATTTGAAACTCTCCTCTTCTTGTTTCTAGGACCCTGTATTATACAGGTCCTTCTCAGATTTCTCTGACCTCAGTCTCCACATGTTCCCCCAAGTCCTGCACTTAGCTCTTTGCCCTTCTGTTGTACACTCCCCTTTTACTCATATTGTATCAGATAATACTTATGTGCAAATACTTCCCAAATCCTCTAGCCCAAACCTCAAACACAAACTCAGATGTTGCATTCTATCTAATTGTAAGAGAACAACCAATGAGTAAATATGTGAATACAAGAATGAGGTGCTGCACAAAATCCCACTTGATGTTCTGTAAGTTTTTATTTGCTATGTCCCCAAACCAGTTCTTGCTCTTCCACCAAAACTAAATCTTTCATAACATTCTTCTACTATGTCACTTACATTCCTATCCCATTTTCTCAAAAATCTCAGCTATGTCTTTTTTGCCATCCTCTTCCAGTAACCCCACGTTTCATCATTTAATAAGATTTGATGTCTTTTTCTTTTTCACAGTATCTCTCAGTCATCTCTTCCTTTCTTATGGTTACCACTATGGGTGCCCTCATTTAGATCTTTAACACAGTTTTGCCTGGATTGTTGACTTTCTGATAACTATTCTTTAAAAAGTGGCAATCTGATCATTGCTTTGCCTCTCATCATTTCTTTGAGTTAGTGTTGTGCAAGTTCAACTTCTATCCTGCTCTTCCCCCTTTACACACTTCCATGAGGGATCTCACTCCCAAAACAGCATCTAACACCTATGATGTTTAGCAATACAAATCCTCTTTCTTTAGCCTAGACTCACTCTAATTCCAAGCAATTTTAAACATTTCCATCTATATGTCTCCAGCCAGCTGGTTGGCTGCCAACAGGTCTCACAGGGTAGAATTTGGTGAATTTTCCATAATTCAGGACCAGGCCTTCAGCCTTTAAGGTCTGTGACCTTGATCTTGCCAAGCTACAAATTCTACTTTGTAAACCACATTTAAGGAAACCAAATGATCCTACGATGTGTACAAGAGACATTACTTAAATTCCCATTTTAAAAAAAATTTTCAATAAAAATATGACTGTCATGTGGATCAGTATATCAACAAAAACAACTCTCTTTCTCAACTTATCAAAAGAAGCTAAATGGTAAGCAGACTGGAGCAGGAAGGTGAATATTCAAGCAGGGCTATGAACTCACTGGAGAGATCTTATCCAGACTAAAAAGAAACAAAATTCAACATCTCTGCCCATATGAGAGGCTACATCTGTGATGATATGACAGCCCTGTTCCTAGATTCAGTCTTTCTTGTCAATGCAAGGTGCTGAACACATACCAGCAACTCTTTTTGACCAATTATCTTAAAAATTTATCATGTTACAGATTGACACAAATAGTTGTTAGATTAATTATACCTTAGCAGGTATATATGTGCTAATATAACTTGACTTTGCTTGTACTTCCTGTCTCTGGTTAAGGAAACATTCTATTTAGCATCTATCTAACTAATCTTATCCGTTAAGTGTTATTTTACAGATTGGCTCTCTGGTTTTGGGGGAGCCCTATCTACATGCCTGTATTCTCATCTTGATTAATGGAATCACTGTGTACCCAGTCTCTCATAATCTTAGTCAACCTTTTGATTTCCTCCAGTCCCTTGGCTTCCACATCAAAGCTAACACTTAAAATAGCTGCCTAACTATTCTCTTTGCTCCAACCTTTCCAAATCAATCTCAAGCCTGCTGTCAATGACAAGGATTGCCTGTTAGTTTCCTTATTCAAAGGTTTCAATGGTCTTCTATTCTTTTAAATGTCTTGGTATGAAACACAAGCCCTTCTTGATCTGAGCCCTGTAGACTTCTTCATCCTCACCTTTACTGTTCACTTGTGCATCCCATGCACCAGCCACATAGGAGGAATTGCTGGCAGTTCCCTAAACATGCCATGATTTTTCTCCCAACCTTGCCTTTACACACATTGACTTACCTGGACAACTTGGAGTCCCACTTTCTGTTTAGCAAAGTCCTGACTGTCTTCTGAGACTCAGCTCAGATGTCACTGCCTTTTCTAAAATTAACACTATTTAATATAATAAATAGATGGTCAATCTAAAAAAACATTTGGAAAACAGAAATTGATAAAGAGTACAATAAAAAGCCACCCATAATTCCAACAATTTAAGGTAATCACTATTAACATTTGGTCATTCCTTCCAATTAAAAAAAAAAATACATAAAAAGAACAGTTTGTTTTTATTTCCAATGGAAAAAAGCAAGTACATTTTTTTTAATCCTCTCCTTTGTTTCTTTAGCATCAAAATACATGAATGCTTTGTATACTTTTCTTTGTTATTTTCTTATATTTCAGGTATTCAGAGTTAATGGTACTCCACAAATCATGGCAGAGTTGTGTCATTTACCTGTGCTGGGCCATTCTTTTATTTATTTCTGCCATTTTATTTGTTTCTCAAGCCATCACTACATAATTTTTATTACCACAACTATGAGGTAAATTTTACTTTCCTCTTTGCTTTGCATTAAAAGTTTTTTTTCTTACTTAATCATCAGCATTTATTCTTATAAATACAGTTTTTAATTGTTTTCAGGCTTCCCAAAAAATCCTTATAAAATTTTACTTAAAATCACATTAAGCTTATAGATTTATCTTTAAAATATTGTCATCTCATTTAAAAGCATAATTTCTCTCTCTACTTATTCACATCTTGTTTTTATATTCTTTAATAGAATTTTTAAATGTTCTACATAAAGATTTATATATTCTTTATGTTAATTTTTAAATCTTTCAAGTTTTGATGCTGCTGTGAATAACATCTTGTTTTCTATTTTAATTTGTAGTTGGTTGTTGTTGGTAGAGAGGAATAATATAGATATTTACATACTAATATTTCATTCAGCAAACTTGCTAAACTCTTATTAACTATAATTCTTTTTCTACAGATTTCACTGGTTTACTACATGGGTGACATTTGCCAATGATGATAGTCTTTAATTTCCCTTACAATTTTTATACTTCTTCTTTCTTTTCCTACTGAGTTTACTGGGACATCCAGGCTGAACTACGTTGAAGCTTTGTGGAGATAGAAGGCACATTTGTGTTATTTGAACATAAAGGAAATATGTCTAATTTTTTTCTTAATTGTAAAATTTGCTACAGACTTTAGTTTAGAGGTTTTGTTGAATTAAGGATGTTCCTTTCAACTCCTTTTTTATGAGAGTTCTTTCTTTTAATTGTGTTGAACACTATTAAATACATTTATTGCACTTATTGAAATATAAGTTGCAAATGACATTGATAGGGGTTGATGAGGTTGATGAATATCATTTCCATACTTTTAATGAGTATTGATCTATTAAACTTTTATATATAGTCTCATGCTCATTTTGGAACTTAATTTTTTTCAGAAATTTTTCACTTCATCTATTTGTTCGTATTTACTAAGAAAGAACACTTCTTAATATTCTTCTCTTATTCTATTTAATTCTACTTTATAAATTCTGTTATATTTGTACCTCATGTTTCTTTACTAGTAATTGCAGCATGAAGAGCCCTTATCATTAAATGTTTTGCATGTTTTATTTTTTTTTCAGTTTCTCATATTCTTTATTGGTTAGGCCATGATTTATTTAACCAGTCCTGTGGCAGATCATATTTTCCAATCATGGCCACAATATATATCCCATCCCACATGATCTTCTAGTAATGTGACCTTGGAACTGCTCTCTTTAAGAGATAAGGTCTGTTTTCCTTTGCTAAAAGTTGCCAAGGCAATATACCGGAAATGAGTTGGCTTTTACAATGGGGATTTATTAACTTATAACCCCACAGTTCCAAGGCTGAGAAAAATGTCCAAACAAGGCATCAGGTGAAGCTTTCTCCCAGAAGACATGAATGCCATTTGATCCTAGACTCCTGTCACATGGCAGGGCACAATGGCGGTTTCTGCCAGTCTCTGCTTTCAATTTCTGGCTACTCTTTCTGTGACTTTCTCTCTCCCAGGTTCCATTGATTTCAGCTTCTTGTTCTCATGGCTTTCTCTCTCAGCTTCTGTGGGTTACTCTTTGAGCTCCTGGGTCTTTTCTCTCTGCTGTGTCTCTGAATTCATCCCATTTATAAAGGACTCCAGTAAGAGGACCAAGACCCACCCTGGATCATGCCTCTCTGAAGTAATCTAATCAAAGGTCCTTTACTGAAATACTTTAATCAAAAGGTCTCACCTGCAATAGGTTCACACCCACAGGAATGGATTAATTTAAGAACATAATTTTCTGGAGTCCATAAAAGCTTCAGGCCACCACAAAGTCTATATACTCCACCACACACACTATGAAAATAGATGGACTTTTGACTCATAAATGTCCAATAGAATGCAGCAGAAAAATTCTGTGGACTTCCACTGCATTCAGACAAATGCAATGCAGCTTCAGCCTTGTTTGTTGGTACACTGGCTTTTGGCGCCCTGTACCAATGTAAAAATCTCATTACCCTGAGGCTGCCATGCTGAGAGGAAGCCCAAGCCACATGGAGAAGTGTCAGTCATTCCAGCTAAGCCTCAGCTTAAAGCCAGAATTAGCCTTCATACATGTGAGTAAAGACATTACGTTTTGGGTACTATCTTAAACAGCCATTAACTGGAAGAGCTCTCTTTTTATTTTCCCCTTGTATTAGTCAGCCAAAGGGGTGCTAATGTGAAATACCAAAAATGGGTTGGTCTTTATAAAGGGTATTTATTTGGGGTAGAAGTCCACAGATACCAGGCCATAAAGCATTAAGTTTCTTCTCTCACCACAGTCCATTGCCACATGTTAGAGCAAGACAGCTGTCAACATTTGGCCAGGGTT
>JAQZBX010004197.1:0-14340 GCA_029593785.1 Cabassous unicinctus | reverse complement strand
CCTCTAAAATCCCTATCACTGCTGTGAGAATCCTTTGAGGACTGTGATGGTTAGGCTAATGTGTCAACTCGGCCAGGTAATTGTGCCCAGTTGTTTGGTCAAGCAAGCAATGGGCTAATTGTAATACAAAGGACATTTATGGACTTTAGTCATTAGTGAGTTTGCTGAAACCTGGGAGATTGCCATTAGCAATGAGTGATGCTTTAACCAATCAGTTGAATGCCTTAAAAGGGAAAGTGAGCATTCAGAGAGAATTTTTCCCAGCTTGTCTTTGGACAGCCAACATCTCCTGGAAACTCATGAAGGACCTTCATTGGACTTTCTCTGATGATTTGCAGCCTGCCTGTGGAAGCTGGACTTGTGCATCCCCACGGTCACGTGAAAGAATTTTATAAAATCTTATACTATTTACAGATATCTCCTGTTGATGCTGTTTCCCTAGAGAACCCTGACTAATACAAAGACACTTAATGGCTTAAAATAATAATTGTATCACTTTTACAGATTTTGTAGGTTGGGAATTCGGATGAGGCATGGTAGGGATGGCTTATTTCGGTTTTACAGTGTCTGAAGTCTCAACTGGGAAGACTCGATGACTAGGGTGACTCATGGGTAGAAGCTGGAATCATCTGAATGTTTCCTCAAAGGATTTCCTTTAGTAGATGAGTCCCCCAAACCTGGTTGCTCTCTTCTTTGTATTTAGGGACTGACCACAATACCCAATCTTAATGGCAGTTTAAGGTTTCACTTCAATACCATTAAATAATGGATAATAGAAACGAGTCATACAGGATTCAAGATTTAGGTGAATCTGATACTTGATTTATCAATATACTTCAGTGGCCTTTTGCAGCAAGAGTAACAGAATGGTACCCAAGATGATGGGTTCAAAGTTTTCTAGCGTGAGTGTCATCTGCCAAGGCACAGTGGTTCTTTTTTGCTTTCTTCATCCAAATCAGTTCTCTAGCTCAAGGTTTCCAAGAAGAGAAACTGCACCTCATGTTTGTCATAAAATATAATACAAGTTGCTTTTAATATCCCTTTTTGTTTCTCATCTGTAAAAGAATGTCAAAATCAGGTGTCCACTTCAGAAGTTTGTGAGAGTTTGGAGTTTTATGATCTTAGATTCTTATAAGAAACAATGCTATCTCTCATGTAGGATGTACTTAGGAGGGTTCTCTTCTGAGACAAAGACAAATTCCTTGAAATAAAAGTCAGAGGTTATGAACACTTTGGAAGCAGTTGTAACATTGCCTTTCTGAAAAGCTGTTTCTATTTCAGTTCTAATCTATAGATCTAACTTTCCCAGGGACAAATGCTTAGAATACAGCATAATTACTTTAAGATGGGCTATGTGTCAAATTTTTTCAAGGAGAATAAAAACATTAAAAGCCCTGCACAGAGAAATCTCCAATTCAGTATCTGAAAGCTAATCTTTCGTTCTATTCTTACCTATTGTTTTGATATAAAGAATCTGAAAGAACAAGCCAGATACCACTTAATTTAATATTTGACTCAATTTTGGTCTTGTACCATAAATAAATATGTAATCCACTGTTTTTCAACATGAGTTATTTTTAAAGTTGATATGATAGTCCAAGAGGATGTTCCAGAATGATTGTTCAAGGAAAATTGTTGAAAAAGAGCTGTAGTTACACAATACACACTAGCACGCATTTAGATTGACAAGGTACTACACTCCTGACCATGTAGTGAAAAAGTTTATTTCCTCAGGATATCCGTAATTCTTTCCAAAGTTACCTTGTTCCAATGTTATTATTTTCCTTAGTAACATAACAGAGTCTTTGTCGTCATCAACAAATGTGTTTTTTCAGTCATTCCATGAATAGTTTTGCTCTAAGAGTACCAAGATAAGTTTCCTGAAGTCCTAAACTTCTCTTCTTAAGGAAAAAAATTTTTCCAGTAAACGGTAAGAATTGTTTTGGAGCATGATGCAACTGCCCTCTTCCACAAACTCTGCTTTAATGGCTCATAACCCCACTAAGCTAGAATTTAAACAGTTTACAGTTAAGAAAGATTTTATTAATTTAGAATTCTCCAGCTGGAGGTCTTAGGCAAATCTAAAAGCATCAAACATTTTACATTTATTCTCTCTAATTTCTGCCTTGATTTCCTATCAAATGAGATAGGACTGCATTAGCTTCCATTCGTTGACCAATAACACAAACCCCGATAACATACAGAAAAAAGATTTCTATTTTATGGCATAACTTACAAGAGCAAAGAAAATAGGAGGGAACATAATGGTAACAACATTTTGGAAACTGGAAAGCAGATCCACTAGAAATCTAAATCCTAAACCAGCAGTCACAGCTTAGGAACAACTCAATTTTATATTGCAGAACTCTCAAAAGATTCAAATTAATGAAACCACTAACCTCTGCAGATGGAGGTGAAGACTAGGACTAAAAATAAAATTATGGCTGAAAGTCCTTTAAAGAAGGAGTTACATCCACACATCCTCTCCCCTTCTCTGTGCAGCTGGATGGCAGCTTCTTCCTCACCCTGAGAGTTTTAATCTCTGTAGAATATAAACTGCACTGTCTTTAGACTGAAGGATGATTTATGAAAATAGGGGTGAGTGGCCAGGTTTAGCCCTCTAGGCAGGAGAGTAGAAGCATGTTCTGTGAGGACTCTGATTAGTTAAGAAAAAAGAGCTGTAAGTACTGACACTGGAGGTTCTATGATAAAGCATTCCAGCCAGATCACTCTCAGTGAAGTCGTTAGACAACAAGCCACACACACACAGAGTTTCCAATAAACTGTTGATTTCATTGCTCTTAAACTTGAGACAGCAGCCAACATTCCTATAACATTCAGAAAATACAGGAGAGGTCTTAGAAATTAAAAATAAGAATTTTAAAAAGACTTCAAAAAGGATTGGAAGATAAAGTTAGAGGCAAAGAAGATGCTAAAAGCATCAAGAGAGAAAAGGCAGTTTTCCTAAGAACAATTTGTGAAGCAGAATGGTTTAGATATCAGAAGGACAACATTGAAAGCTAGACTAATGTCTCACAGCTCTAAGGAAAAGTGTTTTTTTTCCTACCTAAAATTCCATACTCAACAATACCAACTAAATATGAGAGCAGAATAAGGTCATTTTTCAGATATGCAAGGTCTCCCTGGAAGTTGGGCTCCATGAAAATGAGGGAGTAAACCAAAAAAAGAGAAAGAGAGACTCAAGGCAGAAAGACTTTGGGTCTAGCAAGCAAGGAAACAACAGAAAGGAGAGACAAAGATGAAAGCAGGTCCCCAGACTGCAGTGCTCCAGTGGACTCAGATGAGTCCAACTATGTGAGAGCAGGTCATGAGGCTCTGGATCCTTCTTCAAGAATGAAAAGATAGGACACCAATATGCTTAATGAACTGAAAGGAGATTTAAGAATATGGGAAACTAGGTGAGGATATATGTGAATTCTCTGTACCTTCCTTGCAACTTTTCTGTAAATCTAAAACTACTCTAAAATAAAAAGTTTCTTTTAAAAAAAATAAAAAATATATTGGGAGATGAGAATCAAGGACATATGCATATATGCAGTGGGTGTTGGCCAGAAAAAAAAGTTAAGCCTTCCTTTTTCTTGACACTAAAATTGGAAAATCAAGAGGCTAAAATGTAAATATGTTATTTAACGATGTGGAGGTAAATCTCAAAATACCAAGATGTGGGTTGAGTGTAGAGTGGGGAATGGGAGCAGTGTTCAGAGAAGTGCTGTTTTAGTAACAAGCCTTGTTACACATTTTGACTCTAAATCATGTGCATGTATAACTTGATAAAAACAGAAACTAAATTTAAAAGGAAAAGATATGGTCACCATATATTATCCAGATTTCCCAGGGAAATGTTAATATCAAATAATCTTTCTCATTGCCCCAGTATTACCTTTCAAACCATATCTATGATGCTTCTAGATATGATTTTGTTTGGAACATCCAACCATTCTAAGAAAAGAGTAAACTAACAGTAGTAGGTTTACATGATTTACATATTAATGCTTGGATGTAAATCTCACTACTAAAATGATGTCTAAAAATATTACCTTTGGGGAACAGATGTAGCTCAAGTGGTTGAGCGCCTGCTTCCCATGTACAAGGTCCCAGGTTCAGTCCCTGGTACCGCCTAAAAAACAAAAAACAAACAAACAAATGAAGAAAACCAACTCTCATTGGAGAGCATATATAGCTCAGTGGTTGAGTGCCTGCTCCCCAGGTGTGAGGTCTGGGATTCAATCCCCAATACCTCCTAAAAAAATTTATGTGTGTGTGTGTGTGTATTACTTTTTATTCTTAGGTTAAAGAAAAATTATTTATTGTTTACAACATGTATTTACTTCTTTTCTCCACAAGTGCATGTTATACTATCTCTCATTTTGTAAAAGCAAATGTACACATTAAAGAAGTTTTATTGTATGTTCTTTATTTAACCAGATATCCCAGAATATATGACACAACTAGTGTTTACACTTTTCCAAACATTTTTAAATATAGATTTTCTGAAAATATTTGAAAATAGATAAAGGAGATGTTTATTGTTGGAACTTTCTTGATGTGTCTCTTGAATAATCTTTTGACTATCCTTAGCTTATTTGCATATTGGTAAAAGTGGGGATCTACATGTGCCATTTCTCCCTCATAAGCACCAGGCAAGCAGTGAGAAAGATCTTATCCATCCTTAAATTATCTTATCTGTGATGCCTCTAGAGAGAATCAAGTCTTCATCTATATAAATTGCATTTAAAGCTTTTTCTCTAGTTGGTAACTTGTGCCTTTGTCACTTTTGTCCCAGAAAGCAAAATGTCCTTGTTGAAGTAGCATTCCTCTATGTAGATAGGCTTCTTGGCTGTACAGTGAATTTGGTAATATTATGCAGATTTCTTACATTGATTCAAATGTGTTTCAGTCACTGTGCCCTTAGAGTGGTTTGCATTATCTTTAAAATATGCCTTCCTTCAGTATATACTGCACGGCCTCTGCCTTGATATCTTCTTGTCACCCATCCTCCTCTCATGACTAAACCAGCAAAACTGAACTGTAATGGATGGATGGAAACCTGGTGGGAGAGAATGGAAAAGAATTTTAAATCAAGGTTAAATTTCACTCTGGGCTTTCAAAAGAGTCAATGAGACTATGACCTTAAGCTTTTTTTCAAGCATCCACAAATGACCTAATTATGAGTTTAAACTTGTGTATAAGCTTGTAGATATTTTTAATATAGACTTTAATTCAAATTATTATTAACAAAAGGATATTGTGAATTTTTTCCTTTAGACTATTCTCCTTAATAAAAGTTTTCCTAACACCTGAAAAGGACTGCATCTAAACCCTTTATCAGATCTCCCAGTAATAAAATAGTGCCCAAATTGTTGTAACTCCCCTTTCCTATTCCCTCTATTGCTCAAGAAGAGATTTGTTATGGATCTGGGTACCACGAAAAGCCCCCCTTGGCACTGTCTCTGAAGTACTGTTATTGGTGGGAGGAATAAAGGCATTTAATTTAAGGCATCTTGTTCTAGGTCTACAGATTAATGGAACCATGTAAGAATAGGGAGAGGGCAGGAGGAGCCCACCCTAACAATTAGCCTGTCAACCCCGTACCAATTGCAGTCCCTACCTTCAGACCAGCACATGCTCACTCTTGTCTTACAATCTAATAACCACTTTGCTGTGTCTTGCAGAGAAGCCCTCATTTTTGTACTAAACAAATTTTCACATATTCTTAACGTTTTTCATCAATATTCATTAAAAGGGTAATAAAAAATAATGGCTACAATTTATTGGGTCCTTACTTAGATGTATTATCTCATTTTTACTACAACTCTATAAGTGATATTACTATTCTATTTTACAGGTGAGAAAATTGGATCTTGAGAGGTTAAATAACTTGTCCAAAGATATACAACCAGATGGGGACTGTTCAAAATAGATGTCAACACCTGTACCTTTAACCTCCATGTTATAGGTCTCTGGTCATCTCTAGTCCCTACTCCTCACATTTTCTACTCTTTCTTTATTGCCATTTTTCTCTGAGATCCAGGATACAGTCAAAGCTTCTGCAGGAATTTTATTCCCCACCCCTCATTGTGGGTTTGTTTTTGTTTTTTTTTGCGCTTGCTGTCTGCTCTCTGTGTGTTCTTCTGTGTCTGCTTGTCTTCTCTTTAAGCGGCATTGGGAACCAATCCGGGGACCTTCCGGAGTGGGAGAGAGGTGCTCAATATCTTGCACCACCCAGCTCCCTGTCTGCAGGAATTTTATTGCCTTTGCCCCTACCAGTATATTCAGGGACAATTTTGGTTCGATTCCTTAATCTCATAGTTTCTGCATCTCTTCAATTCGAAACTTCATTTGATATCTTCATTTTTTCAGAGTTGCTATAACAAATATCATACCACACAGTAAGATGACTTAAACAATATGCATTTATGGTTTTGAAGGCTACAAGTCCAAAATCAAGATGTCAGCAAGGCCATGCTTTCTCTGTAAGTCAGCAGCATTCCAGCAGTCTTCCGGCACAAAGCAATGTCTTTGGTCTCCTCCTTGTCTTTCTCTCCCAGTTTCCACTGACTTCTGGCTTCTTCTGATGACTTTCTCGAATTAATTGCATCAGAATTCTTCTCTATTTAAGACCTCAAGTCATAAAGATCAAGGCCTTCTCTTATTCAATTTGGCCACACGTAAACAGGATCTTCAAAGATCCTGTTCACAATTGAGTCCATACCTTAACTGATGATAACATCTTCAAAGGTCCTATTTACAAATGGGTTCATAACCACAGGAATATTGGATTGATTTGACTGACCATGTCATTTGTGGAGTACGTAACTCAATCTCCAACACTTGGCTTCCATGATACTTTTTTGTTTTAATCTTAATTTTCCTATTTGTCTGACTTTTTAATTACCTGAATAATAGTCTTTTTCACTATATGAAAACTTCCTCTAGGTTTTATCTTTAGCTCCTTTCTCTTCAGTCTCTAGATTTTGTTACTTCCAAATATACTTTACATAAGCACTGAAGACAGATCATATCACATCACAACTTGTAATATAAGTTTGCTATATTATTTAAGAAGATTCAACCTGCTATAAAGACCTATAAAACACATAGTGTGGCAGTTTGATATTATTTATGAATTCCAAAAAAAGATATTGATTATATTTGTAAACTGGTCTGTTCCTCTGGGCATGATACCCTTTGAATGACTAAAATAGCCCTTGGTGGGCTATATAAATGGACACTCAATCAAGAACACAGAAGAAATACAAAGAGTAAGAGAGTTCCATAGACACAGCAAAGGAGAGAGCTTTGATCCTGTGGCCCTGGGGAGAGAGATGAGCCATTCAACTGATAGTTTACAGCTGACCTTGTGAAAAGACCAGAGCAGCTGAGCCAGGAAGAAACGAGCCCTCTAGCCTACAGCTGAGATAGGAAGAAGCTGGGCCCAAAGAGCCTTAAGAGGAAAGAGAAAGGCTGAACCCTTGCAGACATCGCCCACTATCTTGCTTCAACACGTGGCAACAGATTTTGGTGAGGAAATACCTCTTATGGTACCTTGAGATGGACTCTTTAGGGCCTTGTAACTGTAAGCTTCTACCCCAAATAAATACCTTTGATAAAAGCCAACAGATTTCTGGTACTTTGTATCAGCATCCCTTTTGGCTGACTAATACAAATAGATGAAACTCATAAGACGCATTAAGTACAGAATGTTGGTAGCTTATGTGATACAGGCAAAAGTCATGGCATATTCTAAGTATAGATAATGAGAAAACAAGTAACTTGTGAGAAGAGGCAGAATGCATAGGATAGAAAGCAAGAAGTAACCTATAAGACATGAAAGACAGAATAAATGAAATATATAATACAACAAATAAAAAATGTTACTTATAGATAAAAAGGAGTGGGAAAACCACGTCTTGATCATCCTTCTCTCACTCTCCATTAATTAGAAGTACTCGTATTACTTTGAAGACTTTTAGCACTTTACTTGAACTTTTTGTTTGTTACCTTTTCCAATCACATACACATCCTATCTCCACATCTAGACTGAATGCTCCCAGAAGCAGACATTCTGGTGTATACATCCCTTATTCCTGGGAGCATTTGGCATCCAGAGCTACTGCCTAAGACATTTGAATGGAAGATGGCATCACCTGGGCATTTGGCTAGAAGCTGATTCTCTTTTATTGTCTTTTATTGTCACTTTCATAAAACTGTCCATCTGTGAAATAACAGATATTAAAAATGTAGCAATTTTATCAAGAGTTCACCAGTTCTCTCAGTAAACATGTTTATTGCCCAGGAAGTTTAGAACAGAGAGTTTCTTCTCCTTTTACCAAAATCAAACAAGCAAATCAATAAAAGCAATTTATACACACAAATGCCAATGCATTATATTTACACATTTTAATATAATAATTCATGATAGCGAATAGTACAGACTAGCAGTTAAAATTATTGACTTAGAGTCAAGTGTCAGGGTTTGAGACCTGGATCTACAACTCACTACCTCTGATTCCATGGGCAAGTTTATTTTACATCTACAATCTTCAATTTCCTCCATTTATAAACTTTGGAAAATAGAAATGGGACCTAGCACATAGGGTTGTTATGTGGATTACATAAGCTAAAGGAAAATTACTTAGAACAGTGCCTGACACATGGCAAACCATCAATACATGTTAGTTCTTGCTATGGTCGTACAAATCCATTTAAACAGATTTCCTTCCCTATACTCTGTCTGAATAACCTTCCAGCCAGAGCTGTTTGCCTTTCAAAACCAATTTCTAGTACCATATCCTCTCTAGATAAGCAAATACATACCCACTCATTATCAAGCCCCAGAAAAACTTCAAATAATGTTGATAGCCATTAACTCTAATAATGTTCCCTTTGTCCATTTTATGCCGTTGAGTTTATTAACCATTTTCAAATTCATTGCATCATTTGATTTTCACAATACCTGTGCAACATAAGTGCCCAGCTATTGTTTCTGATTTTTGATATATTAGGGAATGAAAGCCCAAAGGGGTTCAAAAGGCTGGCCTTACTCCCATAGAGGATGGCCATGAACTCAGGGCATTGCGATTCCAAACCATAGCCTTTTTACCCAATGTAGGCAGAGCAGGTTCTGCTGACAGGTATTATGAGCCATAGAGCATCAAGCCAATAGTATGTGACTTGCAGTCCCACTCCTGCTCCATCCCACTTTTTCCTTTCAAATTTCCCTTGGGATAAGTACCCTATTGTTTATTTCACTTAAGGACTTTGCTGCTAGGACCCTCCCCTCATTCAAGATGATCTTTAGGTTCTGAGGAACTGAAAAGGAGAACTCCTCACAAGAACACCTGTGTTTCCTTCATTCACACCGTGCTGTTTTGGTCATGTGGAGTGGCAGCACAACGTAGGTGTTAGAGCAGTACCAGCACAGAGATGCGTTGCCTTAATTTAAATCCTATTTGCCACTTCGCAGCTGTAGTGACCTTAAGAAAATTATTTAACTTCCTGTGCCTTGGTTCTCCCATCTGTAAATGGGAATAACAATATATCTACTGTATTAGTCAGGGTTCTCTAGAGAAACAGAACCGACAGGAGATATCTGCATATATATGAGATTTTATAAAATTGTCTCACACAACTGTGGGGATGCACAAGTCCAAATTCTGTAGGGCAGGCTGCAAGCTGGGAACTCCAATGAAGGTTTTTGATTAATTCCCCAGGAGAAGATGGCTGGCTGCAATAGAGATGGGAATTCTCTCTTCTGACTGCTGAAATAATCACTTCTCCTTTTAAAGCCTTCAATTGATTGGATGAGACTTCTCTCAGTGTTGAAGGTAACTCCTCAGTTGACTGTAGATGATCAGCCATAGATGCAATCAACTTAATGATGATGTATGTCCATAAAAAAGTCCTCACAGTAACAATCAGTGTTGGCTTGACCAAACATCTGTGCACCATAACCTGGCCAAGTTGACACATGAACTTAACCATCACACCTATTTCATACAGTTATTGTGAAGACTGAAAAAAATAATATGTGTAAAGTACTCAAAAGAGCACTTGATGAAATTGATGTGTGCTCTTGTTGGTATTGCTATGTATGAGGAAATAGTCTTAATTTTTTCTCACTCTGGCTGGATGCCACATTGCACCTCTCACTGAAGATCTTCGACTCTTCCAGAGCTGCTCTCCCTCACAGATCTTAAATGAAATTATCCATGATCTCATATTGCCCAAAATATATCTTGACAAATCTGTTTTCTGACTTTTACCCTTGTCACCATGATCACCCTGAAGTTGTGCCTAAGGAATAAGTTGCTATGGCAACACTTGCCACCCACAGTCAAGAGTCAAATTTCATTTCTCAGATATAACTATTAGAAAATAAATGATGCGTGTAACATTGTTTGTTTCACTGTTCATTTGCAAAAACTCCTACCTGTTTGAGGCATTGGTAAACGTAATAAAAATGTCATTTTAAACATTTGAACAGTAATTTGTTAATTCAGACAAAAATGCTATTCAGATTCTTAATGTTTTTAAAATGGTTTTCTGTCAATATAAGGTAAAGAAAAAGCACAATCATAAACTACTTCAGTCCCAGAATTTGTTTAGTAAAACTGTTTCTTATTTTGTGATAGAAGCATGAAATGAATTGTAGCCTATTATTTGCAAAAAGGAATTTTTTCTCTTTCATTTTTACATCCAAGGCCTAAAATGATTTATTCAGCTGTTTCAAAAACAAGAAGAGGGAAAGGGAATTTCTACCTCTCTTCAACACCTCCTCTACAAACCCATCCTTATTTTCCCAATCTATGACAAAGTAATAATGCCTGGCATCAGAACACATTCCAGGCTCATTCTCTGATGGGTGATCAGGGAGGTTCTAGTCCAGGACCAACATTGTACAGCATGTGCTCACAGTGGTCAAGTTCATTCCTTTCCATGCCTGCCTCCCAGCCTTCTCCTGGTGATTCCTTAACAAGCCATGTGTACATTTGAGTTTTCCCAAGTGTGGAGGCTGGAAGTAGAGGAAAGATAACAGCCCTATTTCATCCACTCCATCTCTCCACCCCTTTGGGAGATGGAGATTAACAACCCACCCCTCCATCCCAATCCCTGCCTCTCTCTACCCCCTCCCGTATCTCTAAAAATCCCCTTACTATACTGGCAATTATCATTCAAACTCAAAACAACATTTAGCAAGAAATGATATGGATATAATAATACTCTTAACTTTAAAAAAGAAGTGAAGCTAAGAAAGATTTAGATAATGCTCTTATGAGAACTTTTGAGAATAAATCCCTTTAGAATTTTGATCACGTGCTATAAAAATTAATCAATGTAAGTATAATAAGTGGTTTTTCATTTCTTTGAGCCAGTAAGCCTCGTTTTTTGTTTTTTAAATTTATAAGGAATCTCAGTTGATTCATGTAAAACAATAAAGACTCATTTGCGTATTTGAACAGAGGAGACAAATACAACTTGCAGGAGCATACAAACTAGGAAGCACTTTATTTTTTTATTTTTAAAGAAGCTGTAGATTATATAAATGTTACATAAAAAATATGGGGGATTCCCATATGCCCCCTCCCTTCCCCTCCCACACTTTCCCACATTAACAACATCCTTCATTAGTGTGGTACATTTGTTACAATTAATGAACACATTTTGAAGCATTGCTACTAACCATGGACTACAGTTTACATTATAGTTTACACTAGGTCCTGCACAATTTTGTAGGATAATGACCTGTATCAGTCATTGCATTGTCATGCAGGACAATTCCAAAGTCCTGAAAATGCCCCCATATTACACCTATTTTTCCCTCTCTCTCCCCTCAGAACTTACGGTGGCCACTGCCTCCATATCAATGATAAAAGTTCTTCCATTGCTAGAATAATAATAAGTCTATAGTAGAATAACAATAAGTCTACTTTAGTCCATTGTTCATTCTCCAGTCTTGAGGATTTGGGGATGGTGATGCCCACTCTGCCTCTAATTGAGAGGGGCCTTAGATCCCACGGGGTAGATGGATGGAACTATCTTGCTTTCAGTTGCAGACACTTTCTGTTCCTTGGGGTGGGTGTTGTCCATCATCATATCCTTGTTATTTCTCCTGTGTGAGTCCAATGAACTGCAGAGTAGGTGTTCTAGAAAGCATTTTAAAACCTAGCCCTTCAAGATTATGAATAGGTTATATAAGAAGAAATGTGCTGATGTAGCCTCAATCTGAGTTGAGAAACACACGCTCTGAAATTTCAAAGGAACATGCATTTTTTTACTTCAGAGAAAATGACTTAGGGATTCATATAGAAATTCTAATCATCAGACAAGTCCTTCCTACCATACTGACATTTTCTATTAAAGTGAGTAAATATTACAGCCAAAAATCAATGCAGTAATTCCTTTTGGAGAAGTGACATGGGTAGGGAGAGAGGTGATGCAGATATACCAGGAAAATTGACATCCCAATAGGCTGCAAGAGGCTCAATGTGGACCAAGTACATGGAATGAGATAATTCCCAACTGTGGCCTTTCTGTTATGGAAATTATAGGTGGTTTCATTGTAATTAGAAGGAAACAAAAGATTTATCTAATTAAAAGTTGTTCCAAGTGGAGTTTTAAAATACTACATGAACATAATTTTCAACCTTTAGTAGCTACTTCTTTTTCTATTATAACCCTTGGCAAATATAATTTTAAGCAAGTTAAATAGCAGTTAAGAGAGGCAAGATTTAAACATGGTGTAAAGAAAAAAATTTACTTCCTTGTGTTCAGGATGGGGAGAAACCAAAGCAATTTCCTAAGATAAAATTGTACATCTACAAATCAAAGGGAACTCCTTGATGGTAAAATCCAAACCAAATCAAACCAAACCAAATTCTTTTTAAAGAACATCTTGATTGTTTTCCTGATGGGTCTCAGGTGGAGACAATTGTTGCCAAATTCAGTAGTTTCCAGTACTTGGTTTTCTTGGTTTAAGACCGCAGAATATTTGAAATTTATTATATCACCTGATAACTATTCAGAATACAGAGTAAAACTCACCAAGAGCCTTCCAGGCTTGGAATGAAGCCCTCAGAATTTGTCAGTGAAAAGAAGAAAGCAAGCAATTCTCTCTCTCAACATGTCAATGGGGGAAGTGTTTAACAGACATGTCTTGTGTCCAGTACTAATAAGAGGTACCTCCACCTGAACTGCTTTGGCAGCATCCACAGTTTAAACTTGAGGTTATGTTTAATTTGTTTACTTTGTTCTTTTTATACTTTAAGAACTAAAAGATTTGCACCTTGAGGCTATTTTCAGTCCAACTGTTTTGCAAAGAGAGTGCATTGGAGCACTGAACTCTGTGAGCAGAGTTAATTGCTCAATGTACCTGAGAGGATGGTTTGTTGAGGAGTTATCACTCTTCCTAACTAAACTGACCTCTGGAGCCTACAGACTGAGGGCTCAGAAACGTAGAAATCTAGTCATCACAGGCAACCGAACATTCTGATTATCCATGTAAACAAGGTGTTTATTATTTTAATTATGAAAAGGCAAATGGCAGTTCTAACTACCCTCTAGTAATAAAACAGGGCACTCATGGGCTTAATTTAATGGTTGGTGCTACTGATCAGTGTGCTCACTGCTGTCCTAGTTTCTCAGAAGGATCCAGATACAGTCCCATAACAAAGTAACAACGACTTAAAGAAATATAGTTAGAAAGCCAGAAACAATAGCAAATAATACAAGGCAGTATGTTCATGTGGTAAAGGCTTCTAGTTCTGTTAGAGGGAAATAGGAAGCCATGGAGAGTTTTTGTTTTGTTTTGTTTATAAGTGAGAGTGCAGGAGGGCCAGGTACAGAGGGAAGAGTGATCTAAGTGGATGGGTGCCACACAATAACCGTGGAGGTTGTTTGGAGGAAGAAGTGTACTGGAGCAGGAGGGGGCAAGAGCAGAACCAAAGATCCCAGTTTAGAGGATATTATAAGAGTCTAGGTGACTTAGGGCTGAGGCAGAGTATAAAAGATACGTTCAAGAGCAGGTGTGGGACAGAACCAAAGTGGTAGTGGGCAATTGCTCATGGAAGAGAAGAGGAGGAAGAATCAGGTATAACTGTGGTTTCTCTCTCAGAGATGGGCCTTTGGGGGATTCAATAACATCCCCCACAAAAGACTCAATCTGCTTTCCTGTGAGTGTGAACTCATTTGTAAATAGGACCTTTACAGATGCTATTGTGAATGAAGGGGTGAACTCACTGCAAACAGGATTTTCAAGGATTCTATGTAGTTGATGCCTAATTGAATCATGGGGGTAGGTGGAGGGTGGGGTGGGGTGGG
>JAQZBX010004196.1:48832-61840 GCA_029593785.1 Cabassous unicinctus | reverse complement strand
CTTTTCTTGTCAGAGTCAAGATGTCCTCAACAGAGGGGCAAAAATAGGTGTCTAGACATCTGAATTCATTAAAAGAGACAGCCGTAAGAATCTGTAAATCATTGGAACAAAGGATATTTTTCTAGCAGAGCAGAAACAAAATAATTGTTGCATTCCTCTCCGTAAAACTGGCCCTGCTACAGTGCTAGAGTGAAGAGGTGGTGGCTGCAGTGGCCAGGCCAGGGCACAGGCTCAGCCCCTCTGTCCATGTTGCTCTTGCCATGTTATGTACACCTGGAACCCAGGCCCAGGATAGGAGTGATGTGACAGGAGGGGCCTCTAGGCCAGTGACCTCTGAGTACCACATAAAGAAAATGGCATGCCCCAAACACACACACACACACACACACACACACACACACACAGCCTAGTTCCTCTAGTATGATACTGGGGGGGGGGGCAGGGAGGGGAGATAAGGTAGGAAAGGTGTAGAAGTGGCTTTATTTAAATATCTAAGAAGAAGTTGAAGAGTCTGTCCACATACATCATCAAATCAAATTCACTGCAGAGAAACACAAGATTCCCTTGGCTAGCAAACAAATTCCTCTTCTTTCAAGCTGGCATGCCATAAGATGATTTCTAGGCTGAGATTAAATGCAGAGATCTTGGCAGATTGTGTGGGAGGTAGACTCTTCAAGCACTAGCCTTCTTCTTGATGGTCCCAGGGACTCATTGCTGCCCAGCACCAACACAGCATCAAGAAGGAAGGATGAGAGAAAGGGAAGAAGGGAAGGAGGAAGGAAAGCAGTTGGGGTCATCAGGACAGGCTAAAGCTAGTGCTTAGGGACTTGGCTTCTCATAGGTTTTAGAAACCTGGTGGTCCTAGGGTAAACAAGGGTTTTCCTAATGCAGTGAGGGGTTGGTGGTGGCTGTCTTACTGTCCTCCCTCTAGGGAAAAGGATCAGAAGACCCCTGACTTGCAGCAATCTGCCTCCTGAGGGAAACAGGCTGTATACTGGGTGCCATCAGCAGAGGGCTGTGAAAGAGGCTTTTGGGCAGACCCCTCCTCAAATACCATTCTGCTCCTGTAGGGGAGGATAATGCTTCAGAAGCTGCTCACAGCCTGGGTTCTGTGGAAGTCCTGATGTCCATCCACCCATTCTCTACACACTGGAGTAGACTCAGACATTGTTTAAGCTTATCATCCTCCTGCTAATTAATTTTTAGGGGCTCCTTATCACATCTAAGAGGTAAAACCCCCAAGTTCTTGGCCTAGCACATAGGTCCTTTTATGTCCTGCCCTGCTTGCTTCTTCAGTCTTAGCTCTTGTTTTCTCTCTCTACCTCCCAAGCTCCAGTCAGAATGAACAGCTTGCAGTTGCCTGAATCTGTCAGACTATTTTACATCTCAGTCCATTTGCTCGTGCTCTTCCCTATGCCTAGAATGTCTTTCCTACCTTTCTACCTGGTAAGTATCTACTCAACTTTCATGTATCAGCTCAAACACTGCCTCAACTGTAACATATTTCCAAGAAGAACCTCTAGCACATGATATCCAAGTTTGTTTATTGTCTGCTTCCCCTCCCCCACCTCCCCCATGAGTGTCAGCAACTTCAAGACAGGGGCTTTGTCTATTTTGCTTTTCACTGTATCCTCAGTGTTTAGAACAGTGTGTAGCACACCTTGCGGGCATTCAAATGTTTGCTGAAGGAAGGAATGAGTCTTAGCACAGATAGCTGCCCCTAGGCTGCAGACTCCACAAGGACAAGGTTTGGTTGTATTAATTTTTGTATTTATCTCCCAGCACATGGTTTGACACAGGGTAGGCATTCAGTAAAAGCATGGTCTAAATTCCCTTCAAACACATCTCGTGGCATAGGAAGGTTGGACTAGGTTATCTCAAATACTTGGTCTAACTCTAAAAGTCACAGATTTTATAATTTGTGCTGCTTCCATTTATTTAAATTTATATTTGAGAAATAACCCTGTCTGAAGAGCACAGACCTTGGAAATTATACAGAATCACTATATCACCATAAATTTGAGGGTCTACTTTATTTTGGATTTTCTGTTTATTTTTATTATCTGTGTCCCATCTACCATCTACCACTGGCAGGGGTAAGAGTGATAGGTGGACTGGTCACAGAAAGCCCTGGACATTGTGTCGGGAGGCCTGGTTCCACTGACCTTTGGCAAGTCCTTCAACTTTCTGGCAGTGAGAGGAGTAACACTAGGTGAGCTCTGAAGGCCTGAGGACTTGCAGACATAATAAAATTCTGTGCTATGAGCATTTACACACCCATACGCCCTATGCTGCCCACACCTGTAGAGATACTACATTTAAACTTAGTAAAAAAAAGAGCTTTGAATGTGTTTTTTCTTAAAAATGAATGAAAAAAAAATCAACTAGTAGCTCTTTGATTTTCTCTTCTAGCTTCTACTTATAACACAGTTATACACACACAGAGTACTGGAAAGATTATGTTCACTATAGATCTAACAGGATGTGTATGTGGCAGTAGGGAGGTGGATAGGTGGATGGACTGCATTTAATAATGCCCTAAAACACAAATATTCCAAGTGGGCTTTGGACCTTTTCTGTAAAGAGAACCTGGGACAAATATTCCTCACAATGGAGCCTTTGGGTGGTATAAGAACAACAGGGTTAATAAATGCAGAGCATAAGCTAATAGATTTTCTAGTTACAACCTAACAGCAGCCAGAGAGCATGGACACATTCCACCGAGCATTTACAGGCTCGCCAGCACTAATCTGTGGCAATTTTATTTAATCATAAAAATATAATAGTAGTCAAATCTTTTTGTAGTTTCAGTTTACTACTTTCTCAAGTGAAATAAATGGTCTCTCAGATTTCGTCTGCTTTCATCTCTCTACTCTAAGTACAGTAGGATAAGGTTCCAATTAAGGCCCATTAAATGTTCACATTGATTCATGTGAGCCATTTTCCAGTTTCTTTTCCTAACACAATCTTAATGTACCTCTGAGTTATCTCTGTGGTGTGTTTTCAGTTTAGCAGTTGCCCATGCAAAAGAGAAGTATTTGGGTGTGAGGCCTCCTTCTCTCCTACTTTTGCAGCCCAAGGTGGTGAGCAGAGACTGTCCTTCACTCCCTTCCAGACAAGCATGTGCTTATCACCTGTCAGGTATGTCTAGCTGAACCAGGCCTGCCATTTTGGAAGGGGAGATGACAGCTGACCAGAGCCAGTCTGACCCTCCCAGGCCTCTTAATACTGTCAGAGCAGCATGGTCAGTGGCAGCCCAGAGACCTCTGTGGGAGGTCCCCCCGTGCTTCTACGTCTTTTTGGCCCACAGAGGAACCCCTTGGAGCTTTCTCCGGTTTCTCAACAGATGGGGAAACATGCTCCAACAGCAGAGTGGACCATTTAGAGGGATATCAAGTGTCAGATCTTACTGGAGTGGATACTCCAGGACTTTTCTCATTAAGAGCAGGGACCCTGGAGGCAGACAATGATAATTTCAACACAAAATCACAAGTTAACATTTGTTCTGGCCCAGGCAACATGCTAATCACTAGCATGATATAACTTAATGTTCACAACAAGCACATGAGGTATTCATATTATCCCCATTTTATAGATGAGGAAACAGACTTCAAGAATGTAAATGGTTTGCCTAGGATCACAGAGCTAGTAAGTGAACTTAGGTCTGCCTGGCTCCAGAGCCTGTCTTCCTTTCACCAAGCTGCAAAAACATACTACCAACTTCTTAAAGCAGAGACATGCCCTCTTGACCAGCAATTATATAGGAAGAGATTTAAGAAAAATATTTAAAAATATTTTTAATGTCCTCAGGAAACTTGCTATTAAGTGTAAATTTTCCTACTGTGTGCTTTCTCAGAATGGGACATACCTGTACAAAAAGTTTATTTTTTTAAACCAACTGGTAGATTTGCTGGGGCAATGCTACCAATTCGGTGAGCAAAGATCACAAAGGCATGGACTCCCATAGCCAAGAGTCAAATAAACTTGGGACCTGAGTAATAAGGACAACAGTCTATCGCAACAACTCAGGGAGTTAGGACTTCTTTTCTTTGTTTTATAGCCATGAAATCAACCCTCAGGATAACCTGCCCAAGGCCAAATACCTCTCCTCACCCAAGTGAGAGAAGGAGCTGGGATTATTTTTAAAATTATGTGTGTGTGTGTACATATATATAAAATAAAAATTGCCACTTTAACCATTTTTAAGTATACAATTAAGTGACATTAATTACTTTTACAATGTTACTTTTACATTCACAACCTTCTATTACTAAAACTTCATCAGCCCAAACAGAAACTCTTTACCCATTAAGCAATGACTCCATTTCCGTTATCCCCAGCCCCTGGTAACTTATAATCCATTTTCTGTCTCTATAAATTTGCTTATTTTAGATATTTTAAATAAGTGGCATTACACAGTCCTTTTGTGCCTGGCTTATTTCATTTAGCATAATGTTTTCAAGGTTCATCCATGTTGTAGATGTATCAACACTTCATTCTTTTTATGGCTAAAATAATATTTCATTGTATAAATATACCACATTTTGTTTATCCATTCATCTTTTGATAAACACTAGGTTGAATCCACCTTTAACCTATTGTGAATAATGCTGCTATGAACACTGGTGTACAGGTATATTCGTTTGAGTCTCTTATTTGACATAAGAAGCTGGGATTTGAACCCAAGTCTGCCTCCAAAGCTTTCCCTTATACCTGTTTTCTCATGTACAGTATTTGCCTAACCTTAAACACAGTAGTTTCCTTTGGATATCAGAGCTCCTGGCTCCAGAAAAAGCAAAACTAAGAAGTTTCTTTCAGAATAGATTCAAAGATAAATTACTTATAGTACCAAAGAAATGGCTCGTAAATTTTCAGTCCAAGTCAGCTTAGGATTTTGTTAGTAAAATAAAGTGCTGAATCTTTGAACATCTAGGGCCATTTTAAGCTTTTTATACGTACCTAAGGAGAGACTTGTATCCTTCAACATCCATTCATTCATTCAACAAATATTTATTAGGCAACTGCTACATGCCAGGCACTGTTGTAGGCAATGGATTAGGGCAATGAACAAAACAAAGATCCTTCCCTCAAGGTACTTACTTTCTAGTAGGAGTAGACAGACAATAAAATACACATGTCAGGAGGAAGCAAGCATAAGAAGAAAAATAAAGCAGGATAAAGGGGAAAGAGTGACATGGGGCAAATACACTATTTTTGATACTGTGGTCAGGGAAGGCTTCTTTGATAACATGATATCCTAGAAGAAAACTTTGGAAGTGAACTTCCAAGCTACGTTAACTTTTGAGGAAGAGTGTTCCAGCAAGGTGGGAGGTGTGCAAGGTGAATTTGAGGAACAGCAAGGAGACCAGTGTTCCCAGAGTGGAGTATTTGTAATTACTGTACTTAGAAATCACAACCATTTATCTATTTTTTCCTTTTATTGCTTGTGCTTTTGGTGTAAAATCTAAGAAACTATTGCCTAACACAAGGTCCTCAAGATGTTTCTTTGTTTTCTTGTAGGAGTTTTATAGTTTGGGTTCTTATATTTAGGTATCAATTCCATTTTGAATTAGTTTTTGCATATGGTGTGAGGTAGGGGTCCATCTTCATTCTTTTGCACATGGATATCCAGTTTTCCCAGAACCATATACTAAAGAGACCATTCTTTCCCCATCAAGTGGACTTGACACCTTTGTCAAAAACCAATTAGGGCTTCCCTACACATGGCTCTTCTGTCCCTTCTATTTAAACCTATACTTGGTGCTGGAGTTTGTAGGTATACATCCAAGAGACTGGAGTCTTTGGGCTGTCCATGTGTCAGTTGGGCCTGGAACCTCAGCAGGATTGCAACACCTACTCTCCAGTTCATTGGAGTCACCCAGGACAACTAACAAGGAGGTGAGGATTGACAACCACCATACCAAGGAAACGAGAGAGCCAACAACTGCAAGCAAGAGAGTCCCATCCATCAGCTGCATGGGATTGAAGCCTCCTCTCAATTAGAGGTGGAATAGACATCACTATCACAGGATCCTCAGGATTGGGGAATGAACTATGGACTAGAGTGGATTTACTGGTATTCTACTGTAGACATATTGTGATTCTAGCATTGGAAGAAATTACAACACTAATGTGGAGGCAGTGACTACTGGAGGCTCTGGGGGCAGGAAGAGGGAAAAACAGTTGTAATACGGGGGCTTTTTCAGGACTTGGGAATCATCCTGAATGACACTGCAACGGCAGATATAAACCATTTTATATCGTCATATAACATGCAGAACTGTGTGGCAGAGAGTGTAGACTACAATGTGAACTATGGTCCATGCTCAGTGGCAAAGCCCTAGGATGCGTTTATCAATTGCAATGAGTGTGCCACACTAATGAAGGATGTTTATGTGGGAGGGTGTGGGAGATGTGGGGAGTGGGGCATATGGGTATCCCTGTATTTTCTGTGTAACATTTATGTAATCTAAGTATCTTTTTAAAAATAAAAAAAATTATTAAAAAAAAAGAAAATAAAGAAATGGACAGTAAAAAAAAAAAACCCAATTAGGTACAGATGTGAGGGTTTAATTTCTGAACTCTCAATTCAGTTCCATTGGTCTCTATGTCTGTCCTTGTGCCAGTACCACACTGTTTTGATTACTGTAGCTTTGTAATAGGTTTTAAAATCAGGAAGCATGAGTCCTCTAACTTTATTCTTTCTCAATATGGTTTTGGCTATTCAGGGCTCCTTACCTGAGAAGGGACTTTTTAAGCATTTGAAGCATAATATAAAAGACAGAAATGGTCAAGTAAAAAAATCACCGATTTGATTATCTTAAAATTAAAAACCTTTTGATGGAAAAGAAACACAAAAATTCCTATCTCAGGGGAGGTGTTTTCTCTGTGATTATAGAGTGATTCTTTACATCTATCTTAAAAAGGTTATGACTGAAGACCAAGGCAAGCTCAGAAAAAATTAGATTTGTCATGGGTCATGAGTTGACAAAGATTTCTTCTGGCCTCATTTTCTTGTATATATTTGACACCCCAATAGAAGGGTTTCAAGTGAGCAAAGGATTTGTGGAGTAAAAGAGGTAACTGGTGTGAGCTTGTGGTACTTCAAACCAGCCTTGTGTAAGAAAATTCACCAAAGAGATGGGGGAAATGTGTCTTTTTTATTCTTTTATTTTTTATTTTATTTTTTATTCTGTGAAGCTGATGACTTCACTAGGCCAAAATTGCTAACTGGCACATTTCTTCATTCTAACACCAGCCAGGTCACTCACTAGAAGTCTTAAACATTTAGGCAGAAGTTATTTTAAATTAGGAAATTTATGGTTCTATTTTCAGGAAAAATCCACAATTTTCTTTGGTGCTGTAATAGTGAGAGTAACTTGGTTCCAAAATGGTCATTGCTGAAATTCTTGGGCTCTTCCTTAGTTAGACATGATGCCTTTTTATTTTATGAAAGGAACTGTATCTGTCACACAAAGAAAGAAAATACTAAAAGCTGAATGCTTGTGTGACAGCTAAAGAATGAGCTGCCAACACTGGCCAAACAGAAGGGCCTTGAATGCTGGAGCTTCTACTGTGAGACACCGTGGCAGACTCCATTCATGCACTTGGATGGGCTGGGGGAATTTCCCGAATGTGTGTGGGACAATCTGTCTTTGAGAAAAACAGAGTAAAGTAAGAATGTGTAAGCAGGAATTAGGCCACCTCTGAAAGTTCTAAAAACTGGAATGGGGTTCTGGAAAACTGCCACTCTTAAAGCACAATCCTCTGCTTCTCTCCCTTGGAGATGGTATCCAATTAGGAACTCCTGTTTCTGTGTTCAGGGAACCACCTGAGGTGAGTACAACAGATTCATTTTAGGAAACTTTAGTGAAATTAACCTTTGGGTTTTCTTACTAAGTTGTCAAATTACAAAAGAACTGAAAAATGCATGTCACACAGCCCAGCAGAGTCTAGTATCACAAGCCTCACTGTCCAGCTTACTCACCTATTCTGATCTCCCTGGAAGCATTCAGTAGACTCTGGTACAATGTAGAGCAGATGATTACATGATCAGTATGAACTTCTCTATAGAGAAGCTGGTTGGGGGGAGGGTGGACCAGAGGTATCCTTCCTTTCAACTATCACAAGAGACTTCAGCTCTGATAGCTGGAATCTCTTGGGCCTTTCCAAATGAAAAGGTCAGTCACTAATTTGAATATGCAAAGGTGCTTACTCCCAATACAATAATATGCAGGCAATCAAATCATCTGTCATTCCAGTTAATTTAATTATCAGACCACATTTAGTTATCCAATATAAAATGTAAATAAAGTGTAGGGCTGACAGCATATACTAATTATATTCATTATAATAATTAAATGGGAAGGAACTTAGAAAGAGTCATGAAAGTACCATAAAATACAGGGGAGCTTTTGATTAAAACAATAACATTTTAATTAGAAACTGCAGCCCTCTAGGAAACAGATGATTGGTTTCATCAAGGATAGGGGCATTACTTTTATTACTCAGTTTTCTCTTCTGAAGTTATCCGTAGTATTATGGGGCTCAGTTCTTGCAGTTAATAAGACTAAATGGTGGCAAAAAAAAAGTGTCAATCCTTTATGCAAAGGAGTTGCCTAACAACACAATCCTAGGCTGCAGCAGGATTTCAGGCTGTCCTATCTTATAAAGACACAACCTGTTTTTCCCAATAGGAAATAAAGGCTCCCTTGTGGACAAACAGGCCCAGCAAATTAACACAACTTCTAACTAATGATACGGAAGCATTAAAGGGATTGATGACAATTTCTCCTCTGAAATCCCTCTGATTTAGAGAAAAGTGGCATCAGGATAAATAGATTCAATTTCAGAAGAACAGAAGTAAGGTGGAAAGGGCACTAACTGGACTGACAATCATGAGACTGGGCTCTGCTAATTCTTGCTTGGTGATTCCTTTTCCTTCTCTGAGCCTCAGTTTCATCATCTGTAATATGAGGAAGCTGCACTAGATGTCTCTGAGCCCTACTAGGATGAAGGCTCCATGGATCTGTGACTGCAGCTGGAGTGATAGCTTAAAACTGCACTTAATGCATCCCCTTAGCAAACGTTCACAGGGCAAATTACTGGGTTTTAGAGGGAGTAGAAGCTAGTTTTTAAAATGAAAACAATCAGCCTTTTTGTTACAGAAAATTCCCCAACTCTACTGGAATATGAACAGTTATCAACTCAACAAACCTACGGCTGTTTGCCATACCCTGCCTTTGCCCTGTAGCCTAACTGGCATGGAGCCCAGCCATGAGCTGTTAAGTACAGCCCTATGGCACAGGTCTGAAAACCTGTGGCTGGAGATGGCATCACAGAGCAAGGTACCTGATATCTTACCTGTAAGAAGTCTCTGCTATGAGTATCTGTCAATGGATCCCTTCTGTTAGAACTGGAGGAGCCAAAGCATATCTAGCTTTTAATGATGAGTTGCCAATGTAGTGGGCAGGCAGCTTATGAAGCCCTTTAGAGTACGGAGAGGGGGATCAGAAAAACCACAAAATGGCTTGGAATCCCCTGAGATCAGAATGCTGGTCTGTCTGTGGTTTCAATCCCAGATTCAAAATATCCAAAGACTCACAGATAGGAGGGATCATCTAGTACTATCCATTTCTTTGTATAGTCAAAGGCTCTCAAGCCTCAAGAGGGAAAAAGATTTATCTAAGACCATACAGCTAGCAGTACAGCTAGGGCTAGAACCGAGGCATTCTAATTGCTAAATGTTGGTCCATTTGTGCTCTTAAAATGCATCTCCTTCTCCTTCTATTGCTCTAATGCTCTCTCTGTTCATTTTATATGCTTTTTTCTTGTCGCATCATGTCCAGGCATCACCTTCTCCATGAGGTCCGAGTCAGTTGTAACTCCAAATATGAGTCCCCTGACCCAATTTCCCATTCACTTTGGTGAGCCCAGAGAAAGCTTATGTTTTACCTAAAATAGTCTGTGACCCAGCATCAGCAGAAAAATTCTCTGAAATCCCATACAATTTTGAGTTCAGTGAATTCATCACACTAGAGTTGGTTTAAGCAAAGAGTTTCAAACCAACTCTGAGTATGGGGTGTGCTTAGAGAACTTTTTTTTTTTTCCACTGCAGAAATGCACAGAGCAAAATATTATCACACACAGATTACTCACCTCTTTACAAGTACAGCAGATAGTGTCATGATATATAGTAAATAACTTAAGTATAAAACAGGAAGTTGTTAGGTAAACCATGGGATAAACAAAAAAAAAGCCATGCAGCCATTAAAAATGGTATTCACAAAGAATTATTCTGGTATAATGTTAAGTGTATAGAGTAGGACATGAGTGTATGCACAGTATGATCTCAGCTATGTGAAAATATGCATAAAAAAGCAAATGGAAAGTCACCTTCTAAAATATTAACAGTGATTTATCTTGGGATGGTGAGATGAGGAATAACTAATTCCATTTTCTTTTTTACACTTGCCTGTCTTTTTCATGATGAACATGAGTTTCTTTTACAATCAGAAAAATCGAAACAAACTTATAAAATATCATTAAGTAAACTTAGTAGGTTTAATGGGATGCATATGAATAAAAGAAAACCACACAGGACATTTCCCTCAACTTTCCTTCCCTAAGCAGCTTCTAAGAGTCTTGTGAACCTGCTTAGCCTGGTAAAAGAAAAGGACAAAGCACCACCAACAAAGTCTGCAAAAGGGGAACTTTTCTATGAATGATATTCTGTTAAGGGCCCACATCTTCATTTTAACCATGGGAGTCTTTCTAAAATGGACTGCATGCTCCTCAACTTTCTTAAAGGAAATACATTGAACATATACTTTGCCTGCATGCACACTCAGGGTCAGCATTAGAGGCATTAACAATCATCTGGGAAATAAAATATAGGGCTCAGTATCCTTTTCAACCAGATGCCTGTTGTAATTTCTGAGTTCTTGGGTCTGTCTTATTTTTTTCTGCCCTCTCTCTCCTTGTGAGGGAGGAAATTTCAGCTCTCAGTGTGCATCTTCTCACCTTGTACTTGGCTCTGGCACCATAACTATCTCCTGTCCTTCTCTGGCCCTGGTCTAGTTTGCTGCAGGCGGATAAACTTAGTAAGAATGCTTATTAAGTGACTTGCCTAAAATAAAAATTAGTAAGTTTTAAGCCAGAGGTAAGAGGTTTTAGAGGCCTTTTTATCAGCTATGATCCATGCAATTAAGGATTCTTGGTTAATGAGGTGGTCAAGAATTATTATTTGATATGTCAGTTATGCCATAACTCTGGTTTCAAAAGCAAAGAGAAAAAAGGTGCTTTATTTTCTACAAAATACATAACATGATTTTCCATCTTCTTAAAGCAGCAGAACACTATTTACAAATGAAATCTTGCTCAAACCAAATAATCAAAACAATTAAAAGCAACACTTCTCTGGTTGACTCAAGCAAGAGAAGCCCAGAGACTTGCCCTCTCAGTCTCCCCTCCAACACCATCTGGCAGCCTCTAAGCACTTAGGTAGAAGCCAAGAGCTTGCAGGATTCACAGTTTCATAAGGCACCAGGCTCTAATACTATCTGTAAACTGATCCAAGCTGAAAGATTCAAGCTTTCTCACCAAAACAAAAAATAGATGCATAGGGCATCAGAGTGTGTGCTAAAGAATCTACATATTAAGGGAGCAGATGCTTCTTTGAGGTATAAGAAGATATTTTATTTAAAATATTTTATTTTTATATCTCTAAGAGGAGGCCCTAGGACTACTCTAGTGCTGATCAACTCTCTTTGCAGAAAAGCAGCCAGAGACATACCTCTGGAGCCTGGTAAAGGGCCTCAAACAGGACAGATGGGTTCCAGCAGGCTAGCCTGCCTTTTCTCACTTCAATACCTCACACTCTCAGTCCTGGGGGAGCAGTCTGAAGAACTTTCCGGGGCCTCTTACCTGGTTATCTGGGTGGTTGACAGTGAAGTAGCCCACGCAGATAATGACCTCATGAAGGAGGCTTTCACAGGAGACTTGGCTGCAGTAGCCCAGCAAGGAGCTGGCAATGTGCCGGAATGCAAGGGATAAGCCCTCTGCCCCTACAATAGACTGACAAAGACAAGGAACAGTTAGAACACCCCACCCCCCACGCCCAGCCATAGCTGCAAATCACCAAGCAGGACTGGGCCCTGTGTGCTTGCTGCCACAGTGCTGGCAAAACTTAGGACAGTTTTAGAGCACTATGCTTAACAGTTCAGCTCAGGGCTTCTTGCTCTAATAAATGATCATAATAAATGCAAAGTTTGACCAGAAAAGGGAGAGAAAACAGAGCAAAGAGGACCAAATGCCTACATTATGTGGATAAGACACCATCTGTAAATCTGTCATTTAGCTAACTTGCAATATATCCTTTTTTTTTTTTTTGAAGGAGAAAATATTTTCTTGTATACAGGGATAAAAAATATACTTCTTATTAGTTACCTATGTTCAAACAAAAAGAAATTTAAATAACAACTAGCTACTACTCACATAAACAGCTTTATAAACTCAAGGCTCCTGAGAGTGTACAAACAAAATAAAAAACTCCCCCAAATCATCAAGCCCCCTCAGCTATGATGCTTCTGGGATCCTTTATCCAGACAGGCAAAGGGCTGTTGGCGGTGGGCGACGCGAGAGGAGAGTCTGAGTCTGTCTGTGCAGCCTGAAGCTTCTATTTAATAAACATGTCAAACAGACAGAGCGACAGGAGGGCAAAGGCGAGAGGCAAGGCCCACAGAATACACTCGCAGCCCCGCGCTGGAATGAAGCACCACTGCTGGCCTGTGGGAAAAGGCAGTATTTTAAACTTCTCTCTTGATTTGAGGTCTTGGTGGGCTTAAACCAGGTCAGATACATTGTAGCTTGGAAATTTCAATTAATTTATTTTGCCTAACAGCGGAAGAAACAGTCTTTTGAATGAGTATTGCTGAAATAAAATTACTGCTAAATTTTAAGAGTACCTTCAGTCTCAGTTTCATAGCTCCTAGACAAAAAAAAAAAAAA